>CAUYON010180165.1:0-18428 GCA_963573935.1 Arctocebus calabarensis
TGGGGTCTTGGGGTCTTGGTGTGTGCCACACCTTTTGGGGGCAAAACATGATTGTAAGAGGGTCTTTTCCTAACAAATGCAACCAGTGTAACATGGTTTCTTGTACCCTCAATGAATCCCCAACAATAAAAAAAAAAAAAATCTGCAGTAAATTTTGAAAATAAGTAGTTGAAAGTTCCGATCCATCAAAACTTCCACCAAGGCAACGTCTCATGATCAGTGTTCACTGCGTTGGTTCAGCCCCTACTGCAGAGTCTACCAGGAATAACAGTACCGTTGATTCCATCTCTTTCTGGCAGGCCTTTAACAGAAAGTTAATTATGTTGCTTTTTTGTCTGCAACCTTCCCCCAAGGTTTCTGTGATATTAGAATACCTCCTTCAAGTGTTATGAAAAGAGCATTAGAGCATTTTTCCCTCTGACTACTTCATAACGCAACAGAGCAGTTCCTTCTTCCAACAAGCCCACATAACTGTTTTCAATGAAACAGTTTTTATTTTTTTCCATTTTATAAAGTGTAGATCAAACATCAATTAGTCATAGCTAAGCTTCAACGTTTTCCTTTTACAATGATCTTTTTATAGCAAGTTCTCAAACAACACAAACAGGGGCCCATAATGTGTGGGCAATGGCAGAGTTTGTGGTTAATGAAAGACACAGATACTTGGCTTAGTTAGTCTTGAACTGTTTTGAAATAATTTCATGCTGAGCAATTATTTCTCCAGTCCTTCAGAGTGGTGGAAGTTGCAAAAGCAGAGCAGGGTATATTTTTATAGCCAGAAATATCTTGTTAAATAGGTACAGCTCTCTGGATTTCTTTTCTTCCTCTTCTTCAAACTCATAAAATTGAAAGCGGTCAAACCAAATGCATATTGCCCACAGTAGCTTCCCCGACTGTGGTCACCGGTGTCAATTCTTGTCATTTTTGTTTACTATTATTGGCTTGTCACAGGCTCCATATCTCCAAAAATAATTGAAAATGAAAACAAACTTTTATATGTGTCCTTTTTATCCCCAGCAATGTGTCAGTCTGGGAAAATGCTCTCTTTGAAAAGAAAGCAGAGCTGACATATAATTGTTGCCTTTACCCCAGCTGTTACTGACATTACAAGCTGAACCTTCCTTGGAGACACAAAACCAATTTTGATGTGACACTCTGAAAAGTCACCACTGGTACTTTACAAATAGTTCAAGGTCACAGAAATCATGCCCTAGACACTTTCGGGTAAACCTCCAGAGGACTTTCCTTTCTTGGGGAGAGCTGTGTTTTCATTGATTTTGCAAATTGTAGACAAAGTCTAACAAAGGAAAAACTATCATGAGGGAAAAAAAAAAGAAAGCTAAGTACAAAATCAATGCTTTTGCATTGTGATTATAAAAAGCAATTCCATATAAAATTATGATAAAACAGAAGTTAACAATTTCATGTTTAACTTTGGAAACTAATATATAGAGATAGAGAAATGCAAGGTGGAGGTGGCATTTGGTAAAAGATTTAGCTTTTCTATTAATATTTAATTCAAGTTCTTTGCTAAAAATTGCCATTTAGGATAGCCTATCTTATTACATTGATATTTTATTGATTTTTAAATAAGTTTCATAGTCAATCAGCAGTGTATTACCTAACAAGATTCCAATCAAAACTATTTTTTGTGTGTGATGCCATTATTTGGTAAATAACTAGTGCTGTGGGAATTTCCTTTCTTGGCAGCAATTTCTAAGACAAAAGAATCTGCTCTCATTTCTTTTTTTTATCACTGCTGGTAGATGCCATAATGTCATAGCTCACAGCAACCTCAGACTCCTGGGCTTAAGCGATTCTCTTAGCTTAGCCACCCCACTAGCTGGTACTACAGGTGCCTGCCACAGAGCCTGGCTATTTGATTTACTTATGTGTTTATTTATTTATTTTTTAGAGGTGGGATCTCACTCTGTCTCAGGCTGGTCTCCAACTCCTCAGCTCAGACATCAGAGCTAGGATTACAGATGTCAGCCTCTGCACCTGGCCCTCACTTCTTCCTTGCCTTTGACTCCTTATTAAATCTGAAGTATCTATTTAGGCCAGGCATTCACACCTGTAATCCTACCATTCTAGGAGGCTGAGGCAGGAGGATCGCGTGAGCTCAGGAGTTCGAGACATACCTGAGCTGAAGTGAAATCTTATTTCAACTAAAAAAAGAAAATTCTCTGGCATTGTGGTGGATGCTTGTAGTCCCAGCTACATGAGAAGCTGAAGCAGGAGGATTACTTGAACTTTCTGTGAGCTAGGCTGATGCCATGGCACTCTAGCCTAGGCGACAGAGTGAGACTCTGGTCCCAAAAACCCAATTCTTAGTTGCTAAGGAGTTAAATTGGCTGATCATCTAGTAAAGAAAATAACTTATTAACATAAAGGGGCAAGTCCTCAGTGGTCTTTACTTCTCAGCTTGTGAACCGTCTAAAGCACACCTGCCAATAACGGAAATGGTCAATATGACTCAAAAACTTAACAGTCCTAAAGTTCAGTCTATCATCGGGGAATTTCTTTCTCTTTTTCTGCTAGTTTCAGCACAAAAGGAAATTTACACTTATCTGCATGGATTGAGTTGATAAAGATCAATTTCTTAATAAAATGCCACTATGACAAAATACTCATTTGTGAAACACTGGACTCCTGTCTGGGATTTTTTTGGTATCTCATCTTTTAATGTTTATATTAATGTAATATTAATATTTAATGTTTTCTTTTTTTAGCAATTCATGGTAAGAAGTAATGCATTCAGTTTATAAAGTTTATGATTCACGCTCACATTACTGCTATTTCAGAGACAAGGCCAGTTTTGCACTTTCAGAGATTTTGCTTTGTCTTCGACCATTACAGGTGGAGAGAAATATGATACATAGACTCCTCCACAACCACTCCAAGAAACAAGTCTCAAAACAAATTTATGATATGAGTGGATCCATAAGAACACAATGACAAATCTCATTAAATTTAGCAAATGATTGCAGGATAGAGTAAGACATTGTACTGCATTACAATGAACAAGGAAATGAACATGAGATACTGCATAACTTAACCACTTTTACTGTAATTCTAATTATAATAGCCATTAATCAACCTTTTCTTAAGACCTATGCATTAGCTTAGGTTTTTGAAAACTATATTTATTTCTAATCCTTATTACAGTCTTGAAAAGTACCATAACCCCAATTATACAAAGAAAGAAGCTGCCCATCGGAGAAATGAGGAGATTTTCCAAAGTCAGTGGGTTGCAAGTGAAATAGCTGGATTTGAATCTTGTCTGCCGGACCTAAAAATCCATACTTGGTACATTACACCACATTCACCCAGAAATCAATTGACAATTGTACAAATAACTGTATTATTGAAAAAATTGTGATCATTGTTATTTGAGATAATGTATAAATAATTCTATTAAAATTCATATCTCTACCTTTGATGTCAGAGAAACATTTTGGAGAAAATGTTAGCTTTAATGCAACCCTTGGGGTCAAGGTAAGGAGTAGAAAGATCAATGTGAAGGCAAACAAAAAAAAATCCAGGTGAATGAAACAATGAAAGAAAAATTTGATCCTGGGTATTATTCATTATTTTTGACCATAGCTTACCACCTCATTGATTCAAAGTATAGGATGTCTTATTAGCTATATTTAAAAATGAAATATATGTCTGATAAATTAGGTTGGCATTATTGTACTGAGTCTTATATTTGAAGACTAGATTACATTTTTTTTGAAATGAGGGATGGTCATAAGATTATCATTTTTGATAGGGAAAGAAGTGAATGTTAAGGTTAATCTTACGACTGGGAGTAAAGATGTTTGAGTCAGAGAGAATGACATGGTAGTTCTAACAGCACACAGTGTGTTAAATGGCCCTGAACATAATATCAGGTTGCGGAAAGTAAGCAATAGAGATAGGAACAGGTTAAAGATACTTAATAGGTATGTTTTTGATTATTAGGGAGAATTATGGTGACAATAATAAAATAGGGAGTCAGAAGTGAACATGACTGGAGATGACCTTTGCATTAGAGAATTTGGATACGTCATATTTAGAATATTACTTGTCCTAAATACCCACCCAAATGTATATAGTTGATTCAATAACATAATTACTATAAATGGATGCTTACACGTGAGAACCCCAGAAAGGAAATAAAGGGACAGAAAAAATGTAAAGTTCTTGGTGGTTGAAATTTTCAGTCCTAAGTAGAGCTAAGTGATTCAGAGTTTACCCCAACTCAGCTATAATTTCTTCAAGTACAAGTAGGAGATGAGGGACAATATATGTGTATTCTGTGAGTTAAAGAAAATAAAAAATATAAACAATATAGCATAATGCCTGATGAGGAAGATGTTTAACAAATATTACATTTCTACCAACCTTTCACATACTGCAAATGTCATGTTTTATTTAGATTAGTGGTCCACAAACTTTCTGCAAAAAGTTAGATGAGAAATACTTTAGACTTTGCTGGCAAAGACAGTCTTTATTCCAACTACCCATCTCTTCTGTCATAGCATAAAAGGAATCATAAACAATATACAACATGTACTCTATGTTCCAATAAAATGATATCTTAAAGAAACAGGGTGGGGGGTTCAGCCTGAGGGCAGGATTTTACGAACTAAAACTGTAAAATTCTCTAGACAGTGGAGATAGATGGGTAAGGAAAACAAAATATTAAGTCACAGAAAATCATTGTACAATTTACGCAATCTATTTCATCATCATTTTTGCTGTATATTAAATATGTCTACCAAAACATAATCCTGCTCATTTTCCTCCTCTTAGAAAAGAAAAAAACTTTTGACACAACCTCTATTATTTGCTATCTACCCCATTTATTTGTTTCCCTTAAAACTATCACATTTCTCATCACCTATGATCCCTTAAATTGATGCATTTGCAACCATTGCCACCGATTACCCTAAAGAAAATATTCTTTCTGCATCTGAGATGACCTCATGGTTTTTGTCCTTTATTCCATTGATCCGATGTACCATGTTTACCAATTTGAGTATTTTAAACCAGCATTGCACTCCTGGAATAAATTTTACTTGATCATGGCATATAATTCCTTTAATATGCTCTGGGATCCAATTGTTCAGTATTTTGTTGAGAATTTTTATCATTAATTTTCTTAAGAGATATTAACCTGCCTGCAATTTTCTCTTTTTTGTGTGTTCTAGTTTTATGTTAATATCAAAAAGTCTGGCCTTGAGCATGCATTTGGAAGAATTTACTCTCTACCCTCAATTTTTTGGAATAGTTGGGGAAGAATTGGTTTTAGTTCTTCATTAAAAGTTTTTGAAAGCCACTCAGGCCTGAGATTTTTTTCATTGGGAAATGTTTTTATTATTGATTTTAACTCATTGTTTGTTATGGGTTTGTTCAGCTTTTCTATTTTTTCATGGTACAATTTTGGAAGATTGTGTGTGTCCAGGAATTTAAATGTATTAATAAGGGAAAAGATAAAACAAAAGCCAGCTCTATGATGTCTACAAGAGAATCACTTCTCTTCTAAGGGTGCACATAAACTAAATATTATTTAGTCATAAAGACAGAACAATATCCTGTCATTTATGGTAACATAGATAAACCTGCAGGGCATTATGTTAAGTGATATAAGCAGGACCAGAAAAAAAAAAAATCATGTGTTCTCATTCATATGGAGAAGCCAAAAAAGTTGATCTCATAAAAGTAGAAAGTAGAATGGCCATCATCCTTAATTACCAGAGAAATGCAAATCAAAACTACCCTGAGATATCATCTAACCCCAACAAGAATGGCCCACATCACAAAATTTCAAAACTGCAGATTCTGGCATGGATGTGGAGAGAAGGGAAAACTTTACACTGTAAACTCATATTTTGGAAGGAAGTGTGGAGAACTCTGAAAGAACTCAAGCTAAACCTCCCACATGATCCTATGATCCCATTATTGGGCATCTATCCAGAAGGCAAAAAAAAATTTTATCGTAAGGACATTTGCACTAGACTGTTCATTGCAGCTCAATTTACAATTGCCAAAATGTGGAAACAGCCTAAGTGCTGACCAACCCAGGAATGGATTAACAAGCAGTGGTACATGTATACCATGAAATATTATTCAGCCATCACAAAAAAATGGAGACTTTACATCCTTTGTATTAACCTGGATGGAAGTGGAACACCTTATTCTCAGTAAAGCATCATAAGAATGGAGAAGCATGAATCCTATGTATTCAATCTTGATTTGAGGAAAATTAATGACAATTAATGACACTGTGGGGGTAAGAAAAGGGGAGAACAGAGAGAGGGAAGGAGGGAAGAAGTGGGGCCCCAGTGTGACACATCTGTATCCTCAATGAATCTCCAATTTAAAAAAAGTGGAAAGTAGAATAGTGGTTAGCAGAGGGTGGAGAGGGCAAGCGCCTGTGGCTCAAAGGAGTAGGCACCGGTCCCATATACCAGAGGTGGCAAGTTCAAACCTGGTCGCAGTCCAAAACTGCCAAAAAATAAATAAATTAAAAAAAAAGTGGATGGGAAAAGGTTGGCTAACAAGTATAAAATCATAGTTAGGTAGAAGGAATATGTTCTACTGTTCTATCATGCAGAACTATGGTTAATAGTAATTTATTGTATATTTCAAAATAGCACCTTATTTCTCAGATAGACTCATGGCTCCCTCCATTACTTCCATTAAGTCTTTGAATAAATATCATCTTTTCAGTGCTTGTGGTATTAAAAGTACACTTTACACCTCAAATAATAGGTACTCTTGCCTAGTTCTACCTTTATTTATATCTCCCATAGCATTAAAGTACCCAAACATCACAGTATGAGTGAGATGACCCTCGGTTATACTGCTATATATTATAAATACTTCAATCTTTCTGTCTCTAATGTGTCCTGTGGTACAAACCAAATAAAGTATTCCCCCTATACATAAAATTCTTGTTTATTATATTTATTTCTTATATTATAAAATGTATATACATAATATACTGTAACTATTTTGCATGAAATACAAATTTTTGTATTTTGTGTACAGGGTGCAGGGCATTTTGTATGTCTTGTTCACAGTTACATTTAAAGCATAAAGAATATGATTGGCACAGAAGTGTTACAATAAATATCTGTAATAATTAAATTGACTTTGAGAACATAAAATCTAGGTGAACAAAGCTTAATTAAATATTTTTAAAAGTTTTATAGCATCTCAGACTAAGACTACTAAGTCATCTGGAGAAAGTCAAGAAGGATTCTCAGAAAAGTTGGAACTTAACGTATGTTTTAAAGCATGGTTATGAGCCCAATGGGAAAAAAGAGAAGGAAAAAAAATGTCAGGCACAAAAAGGAGAATAGTTTTGTTCACAAAACTGCTAAAGTGCTGTGGCGCGTTCATAGGACAAAGGGAATTCTGACACAGATGAGCACAGGTAATGGGGCCACGATGTCTGTGGGACTGGGAATGCCGGTCAAAAATAGATTCAGACAATATGGGTTTAGTGTGCAATCCTGGGGCTCAGCAAGAAACAAGAACTGTGGTGTCAATGGCGTGGTTAGCTAAATATTTCCGGTTCTCCTCCTGGGCAACAGGTAGTAAGTATTGCAAGGCCTCACCTCCTTGAAGTTAGATGTGGCCAACTCACCTGCTTTGGCCAAAAAAAAAAAGGGAATGAAAGTGGTAGATGCCAGTCTGAGCTAGAGGTTGGAAGGGACAGGTGTGAGCTATAGGACCTTTCTTCTTTCCTGCCAATCATGGGCTCTGTCCTCCCCAGGCCTGGTTTCTGAGTGAGAGTGACACAGGGCAAGGCAGGACATCTCCCCCAACCCTGCTGCACTTGCCTAGTGAGAGAGAGAATTGGACCATAATTGCATTACTTTTTTTAGCCACTGGACAGTTTTAGGCCTCAGATACCTCATTTTTTTTTAATAATAGCATAGCTAGAAAAAGAAAATAAATAAATAAATAAAAATAGCATAGCTATTTGTATTCTAATATAAATATCTTTCAGCAACAAAGTAAAACAAGTTCCCGTGCAATCATTCAATAACCTATGATTTAGAATTCCTGCATTAAAATTTGCACAATAGAATTAGTTAACAGGTTCAGCATTATTTTTATACCAAAAATTAAAAGGAAGGTAAATATCAGGCTATTGGCAACCTAAAGTTTCTAATTCTAGGCAACATATCAAATATGCTAAATTTGCTATGAGAGAAGTAATAAATTACAGTGCTAGGTATGTAAGCATGGCTTATAAAGTTAAATAGACAATATGTTTGGAAGTTATGTAATTTAGACTTTACTAAAAATGAAAAACATCATTTATGTATATATTTATTTGTTTACTTAAAGAACATCCTCACATTTCAGAG
Source organism: Arctocebus calabarensis (assembly GCA_963573935.1). Classification (NCBI taxonomy): domain Eukaryota; kingdom Metazoa; phylum Chordata; class Mammalia; order Primates; family Lorisidae; genus Arctocebus; species Arctocebus calabarensis. The sequence continues at coordinate 8,373 of CAUYON010180165.1, forward strand.
TTATTATTATGTAACAGAAACTAAAATTATTCTTTTCGAAGGTATAAATGACTTATAAATAAAAGAGATATTTGTTGTGTTCGACAACTTTGGTAGAAAAACTTATTCAATCCTCTGATTTCTGTGCCAGAGAAATCATCAAAGAAGGCCTGGTGTTGCCCTGATGTATAACAGCTTGATGAGAATTGCTAAGGAATGGCAGATGTATAAAAGGTGGCTATTTTATATTATTCCCCAATCATATGACAGGGAATAGTGCACCAGAAATTGTACACATTGGAAGTACAACTTTCTAGTGTTTACGTGTTTAAAGGTTCAGCAACTGAGGAGAAAAAAATCGAGATCAACAAATTAAGTTATACTCATACTAATTGGCTCAGGCAGATGCAATTCCATTCTCTTTTCCAGTGATAGTAGAGGTCACATATCAGAGGAAAATGGAAATCTCTATGTTTCAACCTGACACATTCCATTTGGTGCCTGAACATGATTTACCTAAGTAGTTATGAGTGTGACACAGCTAATTTAGCAAGCACAATGGTTTGTTCAATAACATTAACCTTCTATGAAAATATCCCTACCTATTTCCTAAAGCAAATGTTATAAAATGTAAGTGCAATTAAAAATTTAGTCAGTATTCCACTCTACGAAATAGCAAAAAATCCAATAAAATAAAGTTGCGTAAATATTTTTTCATAAGATATAAAGAATAAAGAGAAAAAAAAAACAGATGTCAGCATTTTTAAGGATACATTTGTTTTATATTATACAGAAATAGACTTGGGTGGTCAAAGACCAGTTAGACATTATTCCTAACTAAGGGAAGACATCATAGCTTAGGAAAATATTAGAACAAAAGGAAAACTCCCTAACATGGGCTACAAGACTCTACTACACGAACTTATTCTTTCCAATTTAATTTTATACCATTTTCCCCTCATTAACTTTAATTGGACCACACTGAATTTCTGTTTTCTTTAGAAATATGACATGATTTCCACCTGAGGGCCTTTGCACTTTCCACTGCCTAGAATCTTCTCCTGTTTGACCCTCCAGAATCTTACTCTCAGCTCCCATTGACCCTGGACAAGTTGTCTCTCAGCTCCCAGTGGAGGTAACTCCCTTTGGTCTCATATGAGGGTATAGCATTTCCCTCTTATCAGTTACCACTATCTAATATCACCATGTGTATTTATTTTAACAGCTTAGTGTTTGCCTTCCCCACTAAAATAATAATTGTTATGAAAGCAGCAGTATTCTTTGTGCCATTACCTGTTCTTTCTTTCTCACTGAAATGTGACCATGAAAGACAGCAAATCTCTTTTTTTCCCTTTTCTTTGCATGAATCCATTTCCTTAGAATTCTTAGATGTGTTTTCTTACCTTTTACATTGAAACTACTCAGCTCAAATTTGTACTAGCATTTTCTATGTAGATGCTGACGTATATTTTCAGAAAGCTTCCTTGGCACATAATATAAACAGGTATGTAAGTCAAAGTTCTGCCCTCTCTCTCTCTCAGTGGTGATTTTAACTATTTTAAAATCAAATCAGATTGCTGTTTGGGGATATTTGGGAACAAGAAAATACAGTAATTTCTGAATTCTTTATTTTTATACTGTTGAGATCTTTGAGATAATTTGGTACATGGCTCTTTGACCATTTGTGGTAACCAATTTTATGTTGGTTTGTTATCTTATACTGAATATTTACATTTTAATATACTGTAAAAGATCATCGGGTAGCTATATCCTGTCTAAATTTGTATCCTTAATGAGTCTCTAAGGTGGGTGGTGGGGGAAGCAGGAGAAAAGAGGATCTGAACCCTGCTATGGATTATGTATCCCTGAGGTAAGGCAGGAGCAAAAGAAAATAGACTCACTGCAAAAGTTTTTATCAGAGGAGTAGTAGTATGGGTACTATCTAAAATGCAGCATCAGGCATGGTTTGGGGCACTGCTGGAATTGAGTGGTACAGATAACATGAACACGAGACTGTAGGGGGACCCCATGATGCAGATTGAAATCAGGAGCCCATGAGTGACTGTCCCTTCAGAGACATTTATCCAACTAGAAAAGGACTTTTGCCAGAGGATGGAGAGGTAAGAAGCAGATTACATATTTGAAAATACAGAAGTGCTTCAGGCATGAGCAGGGAATCACAAACTCGGCAACAAAGTGCTGTTCTTGATAGGTAAATGGGGAAGATGGTAGAGATATTTATCAAAGTCAGAAACCAAATGCAACGGGTCGAGTCAGGTTCTAGGACTGAAGGGCACTGAATGTCACAGCCTTGGTAAATGCTTGGATGGGGTTTGCTTAGTAGAAAAAAGGAAAATATGTTAGTGCAAAATGCAGCCTGTGCACACAGGCTGGCTTTCGGACTTTGCATCCGTCCTAAATTATGGACTTCATGACTTACATCCAAGCCCTGTCAGATTGTAGTATGAAGCTGTTGAAATATATCCTAACTTAGCAGAGATTGCTTGAAGGCCTAGAATTGAGTGATGAATAAATATCTGTGAATGATTAAAGTAGAAAAAAAAATTTAGAAGCTGGAAATGGAGGCAGAGGATAAATGGACATGGAAATGTGAAGACATTCACATTTGGACTAGTCAGTTGGATGAAGTCTGGAAGGAGGAGTCCAAGAAGCTAAGATTAGTTCCATGAGCGCTTAAGCTTAGTTGATGAAAAAAAGCAAATAGAAATTAACAGTCACTAGTAGCAACTGGTTTGTTGGTGAAATGTAATAATTTAAGTAAGAGATATGATGAATTAAAGTATAGTTTTTAAGTCAAATACAGCATGGTAACCATAAAAACAGACCACAACTAACATTAAAACCTGGTGGAATATACCACAAAATGTACAAAACAGAAAACATAGCAAAATATGTTTGGAGAAAATGCAGGGTGATATCATTTAAAGTAGAACTGTGGCTCGGCACCCGTAGCTCAGTAGGTAGCCATCAGCCACATGCACTGGGGCTGGTGGGTTCCAACCCAGCTCAGGCCTGCTAAACAAAACAACAAAAACAAAAGAATAGCCGGGCATTGTGGCCAGTGCATGTAGTCCCAGCTACTTGGTAGGTTTGAGCCCAAGAGTTTGAAGTTGCTGTGAGCTATGGCACCACAGCAGTCTACTGACAGCAACAAAGTTCAAAAAGTTGGGAGGACAAAGTAGGAGAGACAGTGTACAAAAGAAAAGAAAAGAAAATCTGACTCATGATGGGGCGGTCAAAATTCAAATTGAGGAAGCAAATGAGGACAAAACTGAGAAACGTGATTTTCATGAGATATTTAGAGGGCAGTTATGAACACTCAAGCACATAGTTTCTCTAGACCAATGGACACCATGTCAGAATTTAACAGGTGATCATGCGAGCTCAAAATTTGAGAAAGCGTAGGCAGTGAATGTACGATACTTGATTCATTGTGAGCTTGGCCTTGACAGGGAGAAGGCAAGGCCCATGGGGCAGCTGAGAAACTCAGACAGACGCACAGGAGCAGCTAGTGGACCGAAGGGGACCAAGAGGGTAAGGTTGGGGCTAAGTGGAAATCATACGATTAGAGTGGCGAGATGGACAGAGGGCACTTACACAGGTGTTTGCCTTGGGCAGAACAGACACGTGTCCACCAGGCAGAGGAGAAGGAAGGGAATGAATCACACAAGCTGCAGAAGCATTCTGAGGCGAGGAGAAGGAAATTTATGCAGGGTTTCTGGATGACATCCACCTTCTTCTTAAGAAAGAGATAAGGAGAAACTTTTCTTAGGAGTTGAAGATTAAAGTTTGTGAGACGGACATAAAATATTTCTTGTTTTATAAGAACCCACATTGGGGAATTGGATAGGAAATGAATAAATGATACATAGAACTGTAGACTAGGACTAATGCGTGTATTAAACTTTCCATTATTAAGCACTTTGATATGTCATCTGTCAACCTGCACATGAAATTTTTGCTTTCAAACATTTTATAATTCCACTGAAGTCACACATGCACATATGGTTTTTAAAATATTTAATAGCAGAGGGAACTTTCGTAAAGACCATGAGGTCCAATTAACTCCAACTTATAGTTTCTATCCTAAAAGACAAATATTTTAATTAATTACAAAATGCTCTAATTTTTCTGCACTTTCTGGTAACACATGTGAATTTATATCACTATATTTTCTCCTATCCCTCTCCTTTTCTAATTCACTTACTTTGAAATTTATAGTTCACTAGCTACTCAATTTAAGACATTAAAAACTCATCCTTAATGTCTCTATTTCTTATTCCTGTAAGAGAAAAAGAAGTTGCGAATGCCCACTTTGAAAGACAGACTCTGATATTCCCCTTGGCCTCTCCTCTTCCACTCTTCCCTCCAATCTCTGTAAATCGTGTATGTAAACTTTTATTGGTGTGACAAGTGATTATATTTTCTAATCTCCGTGAAGTAGCTTGTGATATGTCCGTTGTTGATTCTAAAAGAAATATTAGTGAACACTTTTTTTTAACAAGGGAACAGTTTATTAAGAATTAAAGAAAGGTATGATGTGATACAATACAAGCAAGACCCTCAAGATAGGTATAATATAGCACTACTCACACAAAAACTTAAATTTCACCTCTAAAAGAGTCACAAGACAAAAGAGAAAGCCATTTCATTGTTATAAAATAAGATATTTCATGAAAGTATTAACTCTGCCCCACCAAAGCCTGACCTCCCAACAAACAAAAAACTATCTGGGAATACTGCTCACCATACTGCTCTCTGCTCGATCATATCCAGATCAAGTTGAACACTTTTTTCTTGAAACGAAAACACGTAAATACTGATCACCCTTAGACAGAAGCTACATAGATGTATGCTCCTGGATGTAAAGACTTAATTCTTACAGTGTTCCCTTTTGCTATGTCACTTACAGGGTTTAGGGGTTAAATAAAATTGAGTGTCATCATGAGCTACTTTAAATTCTCACTTTTTAGTTTGTGTTACAATTTTGTCATGACATTCATAGAGCCTTGGTGCAGGAGTTCATAGTTGCCTATTTGTTTGTGTAATATTCTTTATGTTTAATTTACTTTTAATTTTAATGGGATTGCTCTTATTTGGGTTTTAAATTTATGCTATGCAGTTGGTCTCATACCACCAGTTTGTCTAGAGAATATTATCATCTCCTCCAACCGAGTCTATTAAGTTGCTATTTGGGGATCCTATGCTCCCCTGAGTCAGCTAAGTTTCTCTTGTTACCTTTATTCTCTCATTTAGCTAGAGTGTAAACTTGGGTTACTTTATAAGAAATAACAAATAGAAAACATATTTTCTGAAATGATCTACATTCTCCATCACTCTTGATTAATAATTTGGATCACATAAACTTATTATTCTTTTTTTTGAGATAGAGTCTTACTATGCCATCCTCAGTAGAGTGCCATGGAGTCACAACTTACAGCAACCTCAAACTTTTGGGCTTAAGTAAATCTCTTGCCTCAGCCTTGCAAGTGGCCGTGACTACAGGCACCTGCCACAACCCCCAGCTATTTTTTGGTTGTAGTTGTCATTGTTGTTTGGCAGGCTCATGATGGATTTGAACCCGCCAGTGTATGTGGCTGGTGCCCAAGCTGCTGAGCTACACGCACTGAGCCAAGTTTTTGAACATTTTGATAGAAAATATTTTCTTCATGACCTGGAAAGCAGTGCATTTGAATGTGGGTTTTTTTTTTCCTTTATGTAATGAAATTCTATATTTAGCAAAGATAATGGAGATTTTAAAACATACCTTCAATAAGAGATAGCTGTAAGTAGCTCAAGTGAAAAGGCTGATGCATTTCTTTGTAAGTTGCAATAGACCAGTTGAATTTTTGGTCTTTCTTATAGGCAGTTTTTTTTTCTTTTTTTCTTAGTGATGAGGTAATGCCAGGGTTTTTTATTTTGTATTGTTTTGTTTTGAGAACCAGTATAGTCTTAAGAGTTCTGAGTCACTTTCACATCCATGGAGATACAAGTCCACATCCTCACTTACAGTTTGTTTGGGTTATTAAAAATTATGCAAACAAGAAATTCTATATGAAAAACATTCTGTTCTATGTCAAACTAAAATACATTATATTTCTAGTTTATCCAGTTTGATCTGAGGCACATTTTAAAATTGTACTATAAAAATTTATGAATTTTCAAACATTAAATAGACTCAAATAAATGAATCTTCAAAAGTTTTACTCAGATACCCCCATAGTAACTGGTGTGTGTATGGCCTTGGTTTAGAATGGTTTTATGTCAGGTGTGTCTTTGCGCCATCTATTAGAAAAGAAAAAAAGAAGCAATGTCCACACTTTTGTAATAGTTTATTAATTCCTTTTTTTGTTTTTCTCAGCAATCAATTTCGAGGCAGAAATAAATGTGCGTAGGAACAGCCATGCCTAGTTGCTGATTTAGGTTCTGATGGTGATTTTGCTGTTACAGGTTAGGAGAAATTCTGAGTGGGATGCAAATGGATGGATGTGCCATGTCAGTCCCAAGATAAATCCTGGATGCTCCCAGTCTCAACCTGAAGTGGGGCTGAGACCCAGACGTCTCACAGGGCACTGAAGGGGAGACGCTGAGGGCAAAGGTTCAGGGACTAGTTTAAAAGCAATTTATTTTTGGCTTCATGCCATCTTGGAAAATCTTTCCCCAGGCAATAAACATTAGAAATGTTAATGGCCTAGTCTTTGGCGTCTCCCAGCTTGTCCCACTGTAGCCCAGGGCTTCCTTTCTGTCTCCCTCCAGGAACAGTGGCCCCGGTTTGCAGCAAAAGGCAGTAGGTTAATCTGGCACTTGGAGTTGCTTTTCCCTATAGATACCAGTTCTTGCTCCAAATTACATTTTCCCATCATCCTTCCTCATTAATATTCATTGCATATGGCCTTTTAAGTCACGGCAAGTTATCACCCGTGTTTTCTGATTCTGGCATTGATGCGTTCTGTGCTACAGACCCTTTGGTAATTTAATCAAAACAAGCTTCATTTCTCATTTCATTTAGTATAGCTTTGTGAAGAGATCTAGGAGAGGTTTATCAGATAGCTGGAACTGTCTTATGTGTACCGAGTACTGTTTTATGAATGACAAAGTTTCATTTCTTTTACTGACAGTTTCTTGACAAGTGCTTTCATTGACGTCTCTACTTTAGAACCATCCTTTTCATCAGAGCATTAAAAAAACAGTAAAACCAACAAAGACAGCAAAATGTTTACAAATACTTCATTTTACTCACAGAAAACTCACCTGTCTGATGTATAAGTTTACAATAATAAAATGTCATATAGCTATCACAGCATAAACATGACTTTTTATTGAAATTCTTTTATATCTTTCATATTCGACATTGTTTTGTGATATCTCAGAAAGATAATGCAAAATAAAATGCATAGTAATTCAAATGAGAAATGAAAATGCTTTTTCTAAGAAGAAAAGAAAGTAGGAAGAGAGAAGGAAGCATCCCACAGATGTTTACATTTTACTCTTGTCTAAAACAGCAGTTCTCAACCTGCGGGTCGCAACCCCTTTTCACAATGAAAATACATTGTGGCATTAGGAAGGTGGGGAACCACTGGTCTAATAGAAATCTCACGAGTGCTACGTCTTTTGTGTATGTATCAGTCAGGGTAAGATCAGCAAATCCAAAATTGCACTAGTTGTTTTGTTAAGGGGTTAAATACAGGCAGAGACTACAGGACACTGGGAAGAATTGGGAAATCTGGAATTTCGAGAATTACAGGCAGCTGCGAATGGTCATCCCCAGGGTCTGCAGCACCAAAGTGGTTGAGAAGAAATTGAGGAAACAAAAGAAGTTGTCACTGAGATTGAACGCTTCTCATTCCACTGATGGTGTTTAAGTGTCAAGAGATTTGAGGCAACTCTGCTTTCAAGACGCCCCTTTCATGCAAGGACAAAAGTTAAAGGAGGGACACTGGTGCTGAGTGGGCAAGGGACCGGAACTCCTGAACAGGTTGTCACAGTGAGTCAGGTGTGAAGGGTCCTCAGTTATACCCATCTGACTTTAAATATGTGGTAATTGTAATTCATAAGGCTTCATGACTCTGAGTGAAAAGTAACACCTAATGTAGTAGAAGTATATAATGTGCAAAATACATACAAATATGTGGTAAATATCTGCGTGTGTTTACGTATCCAGAGAGAGGGTTTGTGCAATAATACATATATTTTATATGATTAAGCCATGACAAAATACCATATTCCAAATGGAGTAACTGGCATTCAGAACAGTAATTTCATCTCTGCTGACATAGCTAATAAATGCCAAGTCAGGATTTGAACTCAATTTTGTCTGACTCCAAAGTATGTGCTTGTAAGCAGTGGTATCTACAGATGGATATTACTTCAAGGGATGTGCAAGGTGGTCCACTGAATTGAAGGAAGCAAATAATTTATTATTTTTATCCCAATCATTTTCTATTAAAATAGGAGAACAATGTTTTATATATATGTAATACGCAGATTGCTATGAGAACTCATACTAGTTTTACATAATGCTTTTATGGTGAGCAAAACATCCAAGGGAAAAGTAGAATTCTAAAACTCTGTAGTTTTAGAAGTTGGCAGTTGTGCCAATTTTATTTTGGATTTTTTTTTTTAATATATCTGGTTCAGGGTATCATGTATAAGACTATTTCAGTAAGTAAAAATGAGTCTTTTTAATGCTTGAACCTTTATAGTACTTTGGAATCAAATGTGATAAGTTTAAAAACATTTTGTACAATTACTAAAGTTCACTGAGTAAATAATTTAGTGTCTTTGAATTTAAGAATATGTCTCATGAACATTCAGCATTAGGTAAGATGGAGTAAGCTTACTGCACTTGGAAAGCTGGGTAATTACCAGACTCTCTGTGGAGTGAGAGCCCAGGACCTTTTTTCCCTCTTTTCTACTTGACACCCTGATATTGACCTGAGGATGAGTTTTCAGCAAGTTTGCATGGGCCACTAAGGCTCCTAGAAGACTCTAGTCTTTCTGGACAAAGGACCAGGAATACAGCCCACTATGAGCAAGAGAGTGTGAGAGGGGTCCTTTCTCTCTCTTTTTGCTAGTTTAGTGTCCCAGGGCAGCCCCGACAGTGAAGGTACATGAGGCAGTGCACATAAATCTCAATCTTTCTGGCTAAAATAACGGGGAATGAGGATGCTGCAGGTAGAAGCACAAAGAGGGAATCCTGAAAAGCAGAAGATGGAAAAGGGGCTCACTTTGGCTCTGCATGCACCAGACAACCCTCCAAAAGATAGTAAAAGTTATTAAAGCTCTCTTAATTGTAAGTGCTTTATACTAAGAGATTTTTCTTGCCTGAAAACCTTTTAAATGGAGATTTAAAGCATGTTTTCATTTATACCTTTTTTATGCATTCATGCATGTGTGCTTGCCCTCATTCAACAAATGAATTAGAGTGCCTACAATTTTGCAGACACTAAAATATAGCAGAGAGAAAGAGGAGAAAACAGAGAAATGAGGGGAGGAGGAAAGGGAGATAACAATAATGAAGAAAAAATAAGAAAAATAAACCCAAAATTTCACTATAATGGAACTTATACCCCAGTGAAGAAGATGGATAATTTTCAAAAAGTAAATTATATGTAAGGTATTGATAACTACCAGCCCCAAAATAGGGATGATAAATACTTAGTCTGAATCTGAAATTTTAGTGTTGCCAGGGAAGACGACACTGATAATGTTATTTTTATGAAATATCTAAAAGATGTGTGGGAATAGCTGTGTGTCTGTCTGAAGAAGAACAGCCCAAGTAGATGGAGAACAAATATTAAGTCCCAGAGTTGTTTGAAACATGCCTGGTCTGAGGCGGGGAAAGCAGTAGGGCAGGAGACACAGTCAGAGAAAGGAGAGACAAGACCAGCCAGGTAAGGAGATGATTGAAAGTCCTTGTTTCTCGAGACTATTGAGAGAGAAAGGCACATCCTTTAACTGAGGTTCTAACAGGAGTTCCCTGGTGATTGCTCATAGAATGGACTCACTGGGGCAAAAGTAGAAGGGAGGTCACTATATAAAGACATTGATACTCTA
>CAUYON010180166.1:0-10802 GCA_963573935.1 Arctocebus calabarensis
TGCCTGTCATCCAGCCCGCTGGCTCTTCAGCTGGCTGCCACACCACCGACACTGCCAAGGAGGAGGCAGAAGGTCCGCCAGCCCCGCTGAGCTGGCTAGGGTGCCAATTGTCCTGCATCGATTCTGCCTCTCTGAGTAGAAACTCCAACTGCTGCTAGGGAAAAGGGGCGAAGACTCGATCTAACTGCTTCCTGCTGAATCGGGCGATGATAGAAGGGCAGTTGGGGTTTCTCCAGAGGAGAGTGATACAGGGGTTCATGGACTGGAACCATCTTTATTGCGTGTGGCTTGATGACATTTCCAATCTCCGCTGCTTTAGCCTTCCTCAGGGTGTCCAGAAGCCTCACGCTGTCGCCCTTTGTCCCCAAAGGGAAGTTTCTGGGCAGATCCTGCCTGACAGAGATGCCTGAAGTCCTCTCTCCCCGGTCTCACTGTGCCCAGCCGCAAGGAAGCTGTTACTTGTCCCAACTTTGCCATATTCTAAGAGTCTCACGCTGAGTGGCTTGGTAGATGGACATTTATCTATTCTTTCTCAAAAACTAGTTCAGATTAATTCCACTTATTTAACTTGAGCACTGTCGTCAGGTACACCCTGATATTACGAAACCATTGGTTAAACCTCCATATCTTAAGTTATCTGCCTTTGATGGAAGACTAATGTAACCTTAAAATATTAGAACATTTAGAAATGTGTGCTCTGTTTTTGGAGTTGGGCGCTTGGTATGTGTAGGGTCAATATAAAGTTCAAGGACTAATCAGTTACTGAAGTTGTCAGACAATTTCACCATGAGGTGGGAGAAGAGCCTTCGGGTTGCTCTGGTCCGCGTCTCATGCCCTGGGAGAAGAATGTACAAATATCTATCCATTTTGCTGGACAGTTTTAGGAGCTGCTTTTTGTCTGTACTTTCTTGAATTTTTCACTTTTTAAATTTTTACTTTTATGATAAAGTAAGAATTAAGTATGATAAAGTTAGAATTTTTACATCTGAAAATGACCTAGGGAAGAAACATGTCCTTTATCAAAGTGTAACTTCCTATTTTATATAGTATTTTTAAGATGGACACTGGTTTATCCTCCTTATCTAGGTAATTGTTGTCATTTGGAAATATTTTAACATAACATCCCTAAATACCAAGTAAGAGAACTGGTTTCCTTACATAGTTTATAGCACACTTAATCTTTTGTTTTAATGTTTGGTTTCTATTTGATTTTAAGCATTACTGGTCATTTACCCCCCTCTTGTTATGCCTAATATGTGTTGTTTTTAAATGAAATCAAAGATGATTTCAAGAAAACTGCTATGGAGAATGTATGAATACCGTAAAGAATGTACAAGCAAACTTCAAGACTAAGAACTTCAGTTTTTGCCTGTAATCTCAGAAGTAAATCTAAGAAAAAAACTTTAGAAGCTAAAAGTTCTGTTTTGTTGCAAAAAAAAATATGTGACACTTTAAAAGGATTTTATTGTCAGTACAAAAAAGACTTAGATGGTATAAAGGGACAGCATTGATTGATTTCTTTTTAGGAGAAAATCAGTTTTGGTTTCATTTGTGAGTGGGACTGACAAAAGTGTCATAAATTAGTGAGTAGGGCAGAGTCAGCATCGTTTTCATAACAGGTTAGTCATAAACCTTCCTGTGCTTTACTGGTGCTCTGAAAAGTATACAAAATGGAATACTAAAATTCATGTCCTCGAGGAACTTAAAAACATGGAGAAGAATTATTTAACAGACGTGAGAGAATTCAGAGGCATTAAAAATTGAGGAGGACGTTATTATTATTATAGTATTTATAGATGACAATGCACAGCTTGAGAGTCAACTGGAAGTTCTTAAAACTAATAGTCATTGGGTGTAAAACTGTTCACAGAAATCAAAAGCTTTTGTTTATGTAAACAACAGCCAGATAGATGATAAACTAGAAGAGAAGGCCTCATTTAAAGTAAGAACAAAGGAGAGAAAATGCCTAGAAATAAATGTACAAGACCACAAAAATAAAACTTTGTGTTTCACTCCAAAAGAGTCTCAAACACATGGAAAAGCATATCACGTTCTTATACAGGAAGACTTCACATCGTACACATTCCAGTTCTAAACTTACAATGCAATTTCCTACACACAAAAATGAGGATTTTTAAAAAATTAGCTGATTCCACAATTACTGTGATAAAGAAGTAAGACTAGCCAGGAATACTCTGAAAGAGCTATGAGGGCACACTAGCCCTATGAAATATTTAAATAGAGAGCTCCAATAATTAAGACAGTTTGGTACTGGCATATAACTAGACAGATTATTAAAAAAGAAGAAAAAGGTCAAAAATAGATCCAGATGTGAGCATTCAGAACTAGATAAGGATGACAAATCAACTCAATAGAGAAGGTATGGTTTCTTCATTAAAAGGTAGTGCAAGGACACCTGGGTAGCTATAAAAAAACAGTTGGATTCCTATATTGAAAAAACGCACAGCTTGAGAGTCAACTGGAAGTTCCAATTTCCAATTTTAAATGTGAAAACTGAAATATGTGAAGTAGTTGAGTTCATTGGAAAATTTTTAAAGATTTTAATATTTAAAAACATCTGAATTTGATATAAAATCAATAAAAATTACTAATTCTATGAATTTATAACAATAATTATAAAGTAAATTATTTCATGGCAAAAAAAAACCCATAAACATAGTCTAAAGGAAAATGATAAATTTGTAAAAATACTTGCAAATCATACCACACAATGCTTAATATATAAAGAACACCCAGACTTCAATAAGTAAAGTTCAAAAGTCCAAAAGCGAAAGGGTCAAAACTATGAACAGTTTTCACAGAACAGAATGAAATGACACACTGGAGAAAAAGTTCAACTTCACTATTAAGAGACAAAATTACACTGAGATACCAATTTTTTCTTACCTATGGGATCAAGATTTTAAAAGTTTTATTAAACAGTGTCATGGGCTAGTATTAATGGTAAGAATGGGGCAGTGAGTATTGTTTTTTTTTCTTTTTTTGCAGTTTTTTTTTTGGGGGCGGGGCCGGGTTTGAACCCATCACCTCCGGTATATGGGGCTGGCACCCTACTCCTTTGAGACACAGGGGCCGTGAGTATTTTTGCTGATAGAGGCAAAAATTGGAAGCACCACTGAGGACAGGGCGCTGTGAATTCTGAATTTACTTACCCGATAACCAATTCACCCTTTTGATTGGAGTGGTTGGAAAATAAGTACTATGTTTCTCAGAATCTTTCTTCTTTTTTTTTTTTTGAGACAGAGTCTCCCTCTATCACCCTAGGTAGAGTACTGTGGCATCATAGCTCACAGCAACCTTTATCAAACTCTTGGGCTCCAGTGATCCTCTTAGCTTCCCAAGTAGCTGAGACTGCAGGTGCCTGCCACAGCACCCAGCTACTTTGTCTGTTTTTAGTAGAGATGAGGTCTTGCTCTTGCTCAAACTGTTCTTACATCTTGAGTTCAGGTGATCCACCATTCAGCCTCCCTGAGTGCTAGAATTACAGGCTGAGCCACTGCGCTGGGCCATTTCTCAGAATTTTTTATGCAGGTGGGCTTCTGGATATTAATTAGGTTTTCCCAATTATATGCTCTCCCTTCATGATTTGAAAGGCACATTGAGGCCAAGGCCATTTGGAAGTTTTTGAGCGTTGCAAGGTAGTGGGAAGCATGTTTCTGTGCTGCAGTGATCAAGTGTCTGTCTTTCAGCTTCCTCAATATGGAGAAGCAGTGGTGGTGGCAGCGGTTTCTTAATCCAAGTGCCTTTCTGTTTAAAATATCTATAACAGTTTCTATTTCCAGGGAAAACTGACTAATCTAGAGGGCAGTTTGGCAATGGCAATCAAAATTGTAAATCTATTTCTTGACCTAGCAGTTCTTTTTTTTGTGTGTGACAGAGCCTCAAGCTGTCACCCTGGGTAGAGTGCTGTGGCATCACAGCTCATAGCAACCTCCAATTCCTGGGCTCAAGCGAGTCTCCTGCCTCTGCCTCCCAAGTAGCTGGGACTATAGGCGCCCGCCACAGCGCCCGGCCATTTTTTGGTTGCAGCCGTTGTTGTTTGGTAGGCCCGGGCTGGATTCGAACCCGCTAGCTCAGGTGTACGTGGCTGGTGCCTTAGCTTGTTGAACCACAGGCACCGAGCCAACCTAGCAGTTCTTAACTTCTAGGAATACATCTTGTAGATGTGCTCATATATGAAGGAAATGAATTTGTATATGGTTTTGCAAGGCAGCATTGTTTGTAAGTTGACATCAGCAGGGGAATAGTAATATCAATTATGCATGTATGTGTATTATAAAATTCTAGATAGCTATAAAAAGAACGAGCAAGCTTCATATATTTAAAAGAAACCATTAAAGGGCATATTAGTTTCTTTTTTTAAAAAAGCCAGTAGCAGAACAATGTATATACTGATTTTTTAGAATTTAAGCTTTGTTGAAGTATAAGAGATAGTAAATTAAGTTTGACTTATGAAACCACCATCGCAGTGAAGATAATATATCCATTCTTCCTAGAAGTTTCCTTACACTTTTTTTGATCTATTCCTCTTCTCCCACCTCTGCTTTCTTTTACTATAGATTAATTTGAATTTTCTAGAATTTTATATGAATAGACTTACATAGCACGTATATTTTGAAGCTGGCTTCTCTCGCCCTGCGTAACTCTACTAAGATTCATCCATGTTGTGTGTATTGATAGTTTATTCCTTTTTACTACCAAGTAATAGCCCTTTCAATGGATTAAAGGGATACCTTTTGTTTAGTCATTGAGTTGTTGATGGACATTTGTTGTTGTTTCCCATTTGGAGCTATTGTAAGTAAGCTACTGAAAACTTTTGTGTACAAATCTTTGTAAAGACAGAGGCTTGGTAGGTGTATGTCTGTCTTTGTAAAGACAGATGCTTGGTAGGTGTATGCCTTCCAGGGATCTGCCAGAATGTTTTCCAAAGTAGTAGTACCATTGTACATTTCCACCAGTAAATAGATGAGAGTTTCAGTTTCTTGATATTCTCACCAACACTTGATATGGTCAGTCTTTTAAATTATAACCCATCGAGTAAGTAAATCATTGTGATTTTAATTTCCATTTCCCTAATGACACATTATATTGAGCATTTTTTTCATATGATTATTTGGCTTCTTTATATGTCTGCTCAAAGTTTTGCTCATATTTTATTGTCTTAAAAATTATTTAGTTTTGAGAGTTCTTTATATATTTTGGATATAAGTCTTTCATCAGATACAGATTTGCAAATATTTCCTCCTCATCTGGCTTGCCTTTTCATTTTTTTAGTGTCTTTCAAAGAGCAGAATTTTTTAATTTTGATGAAGTCCAGCTTAATCTTTTCTTTTCTTTTCTTTTTTTTTTTTTTTTAGACAGAGTCTCAAGCTGTTGCCCTGGGTAGAGTGCTGTGGCATCACAGCTCACAGCAACCTCCAACTCCTGGGCCCAAGTGATTCTCCTGCCTCTGCCTCCCAAGTAGCTGGGACTACAGGTGCCCGCCACCATGCCCAGCTATATTTTGGTTGCAGCCCTCATTGTTGTTTGGTGGGCTCGGGCTGGATTCAAACCTGCAAGAACAGGTATATGTGGCTGGTGTCTTAGCCACTTGAGCCACAAGCACCAAGCCTGCTTACCCTTTTCTTTATGAATTGTGTATTGGTGTTATTTCTAAGAAATCCTTACTTAGCTCACAGTCTTAAAGATTTTTTTCCTATGTATTTTTCTAAAAGTTTTAAAGTTTTAGATTTTAGATTTCGGTTTATGACTCATTGGGAATTATTTTTTGTATGTGGCACATGGTAAGAATCTAAGTTTAATTTGTTTTTATTCCAGTAACATCTGTTGAACTTTATTGCTCTGTATTAAAGCAATTACATTGCTTTGTACATTTTAATAAACAGTTGTCCATATATGAATGGTTCTGTTTCTGAATACTGTTTGTTTTACTAATTTACTTGTCTATCTTGATGCCCGTACTGTAAGGTGGTCTTAGCATCAAGTTGTGTAGGTCTCTACCTGTGTAGGTCTCTACCTGTGTAGGTCTCTTCCTGTGTAGGTCTCTTCCTGTGTAGGTCTCTACCTGTGTAGGTCTCTTCCTGTATAGGTCTCTACCTGTGTAGGTCTCTTCCTGTGTAGGTCTCTACCTGTGTAGGTCTCTTCCTGTGTAGGTCTCTACCTGTGTAGGTCTCTTCCTGTGTAGGTCTCTACCTGTGTAGGTCTCTTCCTGCTTGTTTTTGGTCATTCCAGGTTCTCAGTATTTCCATGTGAATTTTAAAATCTATAAAATGATAAAAAAAAAAAAGCCTACCAGCATTTGTATTGGGATGGCACTGAGTCTATACATCAATTTGGGAAGAGTTGACATCTAATAATATTCTGTACTTTGATCCATGAAGGTAGTATAGCTTTATATTTATTTAGGTCTTCCTAAATTTCTTGCAGCAATGTTTTGTAGTTTTTAGTAACATGTCTTGCACATCTTTTGCCAGATACATTTCTAAGTATTTCATGTTTTGATGTTACTGTAAATGGTATTTTTTTTTATTTTTGGTTTTCAGTTGTTCATTGCTAGCCTATAGGAATGCAATTTATATTGATCTTGCATCCTACAACTTTGCTACACTCAATTAAAACTTCTTTGTAGATTATGGGATTTTCGGCTTAGATGACTATGTCATCAATAAATAAAGACAATATTATTTCTTTCTAATTTGGATGTGTTTTACTTCTTTTTTCTTACCTTATTACACTGGTTGTGAATTCAAGTACAATGTTGAATAGAAATAACATTCTTGTCTTACTCCTGATATTTTTTGATGGCGGAAAGAAACAAAAAGTCCAGGCACTGTGGCTCATGCCTGTAGTCCTAGCACTCTCGGAGGCTGAGGCAAATGCATTGCCTGAACTCACAGTTTTGAGATCAGCCTGAGCCAGAGTGAGACCTCATTTCTAAAAATAGCTGGGTTTTGTGGCATTGTCTTGTCTCAGCTTCCCAAATAGCTGGAACTCTTGAGCCCAAGAGTTTGAGGTTGCTGTGAGCTGTGATGCCATAGTGCTCAACTGAGGGTGACAAGTAAGACTCTGACTCAAAAAAAAAAAAAAAAAAGAAAGAAAGAAAAAGAATGAAAAAAGAGTAACCATGTGTACATGTTTCCTTTTACAGACCTGCTCCAGAAAGATACGTAAGAAACTGATGATATTGGTTGCCCCTGAGGAGAAAAATAGGGTTTGATGGGAAAGGAGTGGGAAACTCTCCCTGGATGCTTTTTGTATTTTTTTTTTTTGAGACAGAGCCTCAAGCTGTCACCCTGGATAGAGTGCTGTAGCATCATAGCTCACAGCAACCTCCAATTCCTGGGCTCGAGCGAGTCTCTTGCCTCCGCCTCCCAAGTAGCTGGGACTATAGGTGCCTGCACAACGCCTGGCCATTTTTTGGTTGCAGCCGTCATCGTTGTTGTTTGGCGGGCCTGGGCTGGATTTGAATCCGCCAGCTCAGGTGTATATGGCTGGCGCCTTAGCCCGCTGAGCCACAGGCGCCGAGCCGCTTTTTGTATTTTTTGAAGTAGAAGCCATACAACTATTAACTATCCCACAAAAATAAATAAAAATAAAAAGAAAGTTTAGCATATACTAAAAACGTGTTGCAAAGAAAGAAAATAAGAATGGGATCTGAGAAATCTTAAAGTAAAAAATTAACACAGATTTGACCAGGTATGGTGGCTCATATCTGTAATCCTAGCCCTCTGAGGGCTGAGGCAGGTGGATTGCCTGAACTCAGGAGTTAGAGACCAGCCTGAGCAAGAGTGAGACCCTGTCTTTAAAAAATAGCCAGGCGTTGTGGTGGGCACCTATAGTCCCAGCTCCTCAAGAGGCTGAGGCAAGGGGATGGCTTAAACCCAAGAGTTTGAGGTTGCTGTGAGTTGTGATGCCACAGCACTCTTCTGTGGGTGATGAAGGGAGACTCTGTCTCACAAAATAAATAAATAAATAAATAAATTAGGGCAACACCTGTGGCTCAACAAGTAGGGTGCCAGCCCCATATACCAGAGGTGGTGGGTTCAAACCTGGCTCCGGCCAAAAAAAAAAAAAAAACTGCCAAAAAAACATTAACACAGGTTTAATGAACTTTGACAGAAGAGAGTCTTGAATCAAGGTCGAAGCAGGCATTTTTAAAGAGGAAGACATATACAAAGGCATGAAAATGGGAAACAAATTTTGGCAAGCAAATTAATTTGGGGCATTGGGCTCAAGAAAGGAAATAAAAAGGAAAAGTAAGATGAGCAAGTGCTTTGCAGAAGAGTCAAGACTAACTTAAATGGCAATTTCATATGGTTCACCCCAAATTATCTTTAATTTTCTTAATTCAGCCAACAGATATTTAATGAATTATTCGCCAGGTCCAGTGCTAGGTGCTGCGTGTGTTTATAATGGTGAACCAAGTGGCATTATCTCTGTCCTGATACAGCTTTCGTTAAGTGGGCACCTCTGAGCCTCAGCAGCCTTTACATTCCCTTTTGTTTCAAAATTCTGGCTATGGATGTAGACTGGCCATCTCTTTGTAACTCCCTAACCCTTTGTCCATCCTTAGACACTTTGATCTATCTAAAATTCAAGCCATTCCTCAAACTCCTTGAATGCCTTCCTCCTCTCTGTCTTATTAAGATAGGATAGTGGTTAAGGCCAAAGACTGAGGCCAGATGCCTGGCTTTGAAATTGTACTGTGCATTTTGTGTGTGACTTGAGCGGTTAACTTTCTTGCATCTGTTTCTTTACTTATAAAATTGAGGTAATACGCTGGGCATGGTGGCTCACCTTTAGTCCTAGCACTTTGGGAGGCCAGAGTGGAAGGATTGCTTGAGGTCAGTAGTTCAAGAGCAGCCTAGCACAGTGAGATCCCGTCCTTACTTAAAACAGAAAAATTAGCTGGCATGTGCCTGTAGTCTCAGATACTTGGAGGCTGAGGCAGGAGGACTTCTTGAGCCCAGGAGTTTGAGGTTTCTGTGAGCTAGGCTGGTGCCAGCACTCTAGTTTGGGTGACCATGAGATGCTATCTCAAAAAAAAAAAAAAAGATAAAATCAGGATTATAAGGTACTTCATAAGATTGCTGAGACTATAAAAGTGCTTAGAACACCCTGAGACATGTTTAAGTATTTAATAAATATTAGCAAAAATCTTGCTTACTTGCTTGTGTCAATCTTTTCCCTTACCCCTCCTGACTGGTGGTCTTTTTATAGGTGATCTCATTTTTTTCACAGCATGTTGAACAACAGTCTCAATGGTCTGTCTACTGGCCTTTTTCTTACTTTCTATTTTTTTTGGAGTTTCTGGCCGGGGCTAGCATATGGGGCCAGCACCCTACTCCTTTGAGCCACAGGTGCCCCCCCTCTTTTTTTTTTTTTGAGACAGACTCTGTCGTCCTGAGTATAGTGCCATGGAATGACAGCTCACAGCAACCTCAAACTCCTGGGCTCAAGCAATCCTCTTGCCTCGGTCTCTTAAGTAGCTGGGATTCCAGGTTCCCATCACAACACCCAGGTAGTTTTTCTGTTAGTAGAGACAGAGTCTCACTCTTGCTCAGGCTGGTCTTGAACTTCTCAGCCCAAGCAATTCACCTGCCTTAGCCTCTTTTGTTTTGAGGCAGAGTTTCACTTTGTCGCCCTGGGTAGAGTGCCCTGGCATCACAGCTCACTGCAACCTCAAACTCTTGCATTCAAGTGATTCACTTGCCTCAACCTCCCAAGTAGCTGGGACTACAGCACTCGCCACAACACCTGGCCTCTTAGAGTGCTGGGACTACAGACCGAGCCACCGTGCCCAGCCTCTATTTTCTGTATTGTGAGCCTCTCTTCTTTCCTGTTTTATAGTCAAATTTATTATTCTACACTGCTAACACCTGGTTCTCCTATTCCCTTTGCTCCTTAACTTACTGCAGTTTTTGACCTAACCCCATCACCCCGCTAAAATGCTTTTGCCCAGGTCAATTACCAGTTCTTCCAAGATACTTCTTTTGTGTCCTCTCATTGAACCCCATGACTTCCTTTTCACCCTTCTTAAAATTATAACTGTTATAACTTCTTCACACTTTCCTGTGTCTTCTAACATAATGTAATTTTAGTCATTTATTTTGTTTATGTCTCTTTTCCCTGTTTAGAATATAAAATCAAGAAGGAGAGCGATTTTGTCTTTTATGCTCACCGCTGAATCCCAAGCATCTGGAATAATGAATGACTGACACTCACTAGATCCTTGCTGATTGCATGAACATTATATTGTGATAATCTGTTTTCCTGTCTTCTGCATTAGACCGAAAGCTTCTTTGAAGACTGGAACTGTTGTTCTTTTCTTTTTATTGGCCCTGTCAGCACAGAGCCTGGCCTATAGGTGAATATGGGCGTGATGTGAGCGTGGGGAGTCTCTGTGGTGCCACTAGTTTTTGTAAATGTTTCTGGATCTCAAAAGCCTGAGAGAGTGGTTTCTAATTCTGTTGTACAGCCCTAAAGCTCCAAAAAGATAGTGCTAGGATTTTGCCAACAAGGATGATTTAGGTTGCCTAAAGTAACTATTGATTGGCTCGGTGCCTGTGGCTCAGCAGGCTAAGGCGCCAGTCACATACACCTGAGCTGGCGGGTTCGAATCCAGCTGGGCCCACCAAACAACAATGACGGCTGCAACCAAAAACTGGCCGGGCGTTGTGGCGGGCGCCTGTGGTCCCAGCTACTTGGGAGGCAGAGGCAGGAGACTCGCTTGAACCCAGGAATTGGAGGTTGCTGTGAGCTGTGATGCCACAGCACTCTAT
>CAUYON010180169.1:0-17308 GCA_963573935.1 Arctocebus calabarensis
AGGCGCCCGCCACAACGCCCGGCCATTTTTTGGTTGCAGCCGTCATTGTTGTTTGGCGGGTCCTGGGGCTGGATTCGAACCCGCCAGCTCAGGTGTACGTGGCTGGCGCCTTAGCCCGTTGAGCCACAGGCGCCAAGCCTATATATATTTTTTCAAGACAGAGTCTTGCTCTTTCACCTGGGTAACTTAGCAGTGGTATCACCATGGCTAATCATTGCAACCTCAAACTTCCAGGGCTCAAGAGATTCTACTGGTTTAGCCTCCTGAGTAGCTGGGACTGTAGGCAGCTGGTATGATACCTGGACAGTTTTTCTTTTTTGTAGACATGAAGATCTTGCTCTTGCTCACGCACGCTGGTTTTGAATGCCTGAGCTCAAGCAGTGCTCTTGCCTCGGCTTCCCAGAGTGCTAGGTTGACAGATGTGAGCCACTGTGCCTAGTTGAGATTAGGGTTTTTTATCATAACTGAAAATTTCAAATTATGAGTTGCATCTCTTAAAAACAAAAGCAAAAAACACCAAAGAGAAGGGAACAGAAGATGTCTTTTACATAGTAAAAATGAGTATTGATTGATTCATGAAACTTGTTTTGTTAATATGTGTGTATATGATATGGCTCATGATGTTAATATATTTTTTGCCATGGGTTGTGCCAAAAAAAATTAAAGACTTGAGAATTAGAAAAACATTTTTTATTATGTAAAATTTTTTAATATGTAAAAATATTTACATATTTTTATAGGTCATATTTTTATATTTTATTATTTATTTATTTATTTTAGAGACAGGGTCTTTATAATTTTTTTTTTTTTTTGAGACAGAGCCTCAAGCTGTCACCCTGGATAGAATTCCGTGGCATCACAGCTCACAGCAACCTCCCATTCCTGGGCTCAAGAGAGTCTCTTGCCTCCGCCTTCCAAGTAGCTGGGACTGCAGTTGCCCGCCATAGCGCCCAGCCATTTTTTGGTTGCAGCTGTCATTGTTGTTTGGCGGGCCCAGGCTGGATTCGAACCCACCAGCTCAGGTGTACGTGGCTGGCACCTTAGCCCACTGAGCCACAGGCACTGAGCCAAGAGAGACAGAGTCTTATTTTGTCTCCCTCGGTAGAGTGCTGTAGCGTGACAGCTCACAGCAACCTCCAGCTCTTAGGCTTAGGTGTTTCTTTTGCCTCAGACTCCTGAGTAGCTGGGACTACAGGCGCCTGCCACAACGCCTGGCTATTTTTTGTTTCATTTTGGCCGGGGCTGGGTTTGAACCTGTCACCCTTGGTATATGGGGCCAGCACCTTGCTCACTGGGCCACAGGCACTGCCCACATTTTTATATTTTAATATGTAACATTTTTTCCCTTCTTTCATTTGTACATTCTTTTGCATCTGCTGTGCTCCTAGAACTGGGATAGGACCTGGTGAACATCCAAAAATCACTCTGAAATTCTTTACTCTTGAAGTCACAGTTCATAGAGGGTAATAGGCACGTAAATAATAAAGTAGTATATGGCGTGGCACCTGTGGCTCAAGCGGCTAAGGCACCAGCCACATACATCTGAGCTGGCAGGTTCAAATCCAGCCCAGGCCCACCAAACAACAATGACAGCTGCAACCAAAAAATGGCCTGGTGTTGTGGCGGGCGCCTGTAGTCCCAGCTACTTGGGAGGCGGGGGCAGGAGAATCGCTTGAGCCTAGGAGTTAGAGGTTGCTGTGAGCTGTGATGCCGCATCATTCTACCCAGGGCGATAGATTGAGGCTCTGTCTCAATAATAATAATAATAATAATATAGTAGTATAGTAGGAGCTCATGTCTTATCAGGCATATATTAGAAGTACACGTCGTATAGATTGCTCCAGCAGTCATAGAGGCTCTCACAGAGACAGAGGTAGTTGACATTGTCTTGAAAAGTTGGAGAAGAAGAATAGCATTTTAGTTATTAAGCATGAGAGAATTATTTTAGGATTGAAGACATTATTTTGGATTCAGTATACTTATGAACTTATCTACTCTTACTCTCATAGCTATACTTACTCTGATGTGGCTTCTGAGTGCATGAGGAGATAAAGGGAGATTCTGACAACTTTTCCTCCTCCTAAAGGGGCCCTTTTTTTCTCTCCCCAGAACTTTTTTTACTGGAGTTATTTTCTTTTCAGATTTTATCTCATGTTGCTGCTAATATTACTGTACTCACCGAATGTATTCTGACCCACTAAGGTCCTGAAAGAGTGGCAAGGTATAGTTGAGATTTAGGAGTAGTCTTATGCATTTCAGAGGGAGCAAACTCTATCTTCTTTTGTCTTCAGAATGCTTTTTGGGCTATATAGGCCAGTAATCTAATTTTAGTCTTCATTTCAGTAGGGCTTATAGCCATCTTTTTTTTTTTTTTTAAATCATATTATAAACTAACATTCACCTTTAGAATGTGAGACTGCTGGTCTACACACAAGATACTATGTTAGCATTCGTTGCAGATTAAATGTTAGCTTTTCTTGCTTATTGTTGTAGATTCTTTTGTTTACATCAGCTACCTCAGTCATTTGGTTTTCCGATCCATACTGACACACACAAACTAAGAGAGATTCTAAATAGTGCTCTTGATCTATCTTGTGTTTCTTGAGTGTGTTAGAGTAGAGACTGTACTGACTAGATAAGTAGAACACCCTAGCTGAAGGTGCATACCCCATGTCAAAGCATTTGGCCATGGCTTCCTTCATGCATGATGGTATCAAGAAGGTACCCACTTGGACTTATGCAGACAGAAGGCATATTAATGGCTTTGAGTATCCACAAATATGGTAAATAATGAATAACAACTTTTTTTAAGAATTAAAAAGTAGGAGGCCAGGTGTGGTGACTCACGCTGGTAATCCTAGCAGTCTAGGAGACTGAGGCAGGTGGATTGCTCTCAGCTAATAGGTTCGAGACCAGCCTGAGCCAGAGTGAAACCTCTGTCTCTAAAAATAGCCATGTGTTATAGGGGCGCCTGTAGTCCCAGCTACTTGGGAGGCTGAGGCAAGAGAATTGCTTGAGTCTAAGAGTTTGAGGTTGCTATGAGCTATGATGCTATGTACTCTACCAAGGGTGACAAAGTGAAACTCTGTCTCCAAAAAAAAAAAAAAAAAAAAATTAAGGAGTAGTAGTAAATTTAATAGGAGTTGATGTATCTAATACAAGGCAGTTTCACTTTTTCTCTAGAAATTGAAAGAGATTACATTAGAGGGTCAGATCAGTAGCAGTGTTGAAGAGGGGAGCTTGCTGGTTACCTAGCATAGACAGGGATGAGTGGAGGTGTTAAGAAAGAGTGCTAAGCTGGCTGTGGTTGCTCAGTGGTTAGCTCATTGGTCCTGCACACCCAGGGCAACAAGTTCAAACCTCACCTGGGCCTGATTAACCAAAAAAAAAAAAAAAGAGTGCTGTATACCTTTTACTTTTCACTATATTTAATAATCCTTTAGCTTTGCCTAGAGCTTGCTATAAAAATTGCTGCAAGAGTCAGTATTTGGTGGTAATATTGACTAGATCAGTAATCTCTGGCAAGTTATTGAGCCTAAGTGCCTTGGTGTCCTCATTTTATTTTATTTTATTTATTCATTTACTTATTTTTGTAGTTTTTGCCCAGGTTTTGCCAGGTTTGAACCTGCCACCTCCAGTATATGGGGCTGGTACCCTACTCCTTTGAGCCATAGGCGCCGCCCCAGTGTCCTCATTTCAATTGAGGATACCTGTATCCTAGAGTTGTTGAACATATTAAGTGAATTAATATATGTGAAGTGAGTATTAGAATGGTCATTGGAATATAAGCACTTAGTAAATGTTATTGTTTTTATATGTAACATTTCCTATGGTGATGCTGGAAAGAAATTCTTATTTTTTCATATAAATTAGACCCAACATACATTCAATCAATGTTTAGAATATGAAGTTTGCTTCATAGTTATTATAATAGTGTTTTTTTTCCTCCCCCAGCATTAAACAGTTCTGAAAGTCTTTCCTTATGCTCACTGGTAGCTAGACACCAAAGAACGGGGAAAAACTGTAGAATAAGGGATTTTTAAAAATGTGCAGTGTATGAGCTTTTTTCCCTATGTTTTCATTTTTTCCTTTTCTTTGCCAGAACAGTAAAAATAGATCTGGTTTCCTGGGTTATCACAGCTTGTAACAAAAAGCTTTTTGATAAAAGTTGGCTGTTGGGTCAGTGGATGAAATCATTCCTTTCTAAGTGGTGTGAAAGATCCTCTAAGTATTTGTTGAGACAAAAGCATGTGGAATCAGCTAATTACACAATAAGCCTGATTTTGTGGATACGTTCAGGGCATGAGTGTGGGTTTTCTATGTGATAGGATATTACTGATATGTAGAAGAAGGTGAAAGGTACTTGGCACAATACCTACACCCTCTGGCTGGCCACGTGTAGGAAGAGATTGGAATGATAAAGGGGCTCCGGATATACTTCAGGTTGAAACTTGGGTATAGGCCCTAACATTTGGATGTGTAGTGAATTAATTGGAAACTGAGTAGTTTTTCTACATTTGGATTAGAGCTTCTCTAATTAAAAAGTCTTTATTTTTTTTAACTTTTTTGGTAGAGACAGAGTTTCACTTTATCACCCTCAGTAGAATGCTGTGGCATCACAGCTCACAGCAACCTCCAACTCATGGGCTTAGGTAAATCTCTTGCCTCAGCCTACCGAGTAGCTGGGACTGTAGGCGCCTGCCACAACGCCCAGCTATTTTTTTTGTTGCAGTTCAGCTGGGGCTGGGTTTCAACCCGCCACCCTTATAATATGGGGCTGGCGCCCTGCCCACTGAGCCACAGGTGCCACCTTTTTTTTTTTTTTTGAGACAGTGTCTCACTTTGTCATTCTCGGTAGAGTGCCATGTTATCATAACTCACAGAAACCTCAAACTCTTGGGCTCAAGAGATTCTCTTGCTTCAGCCTCCCAAATAGCTGGAGCTACAGGCGCCCAACACGACGCCCAGCTATTTTTAGAGACAGAGTCTCGCTCTGGCTTAGGCTGCTCTTGAACCTATGTGCTCAGGCAATCCACCCACCTTGGCTTCCCAAGTGCTGGGATTATAAGCATGAGCCACTGTGCCTGGCCTTACCACTGGTTTTGTAGTATATGTTTTTTTCTTTTCTCTCCTCCCATTTTTCTCGTCTACTGACTATGATTTAGATAAATGAATCCACCAAAACAGCCAAGATTCTATTGCCATTAGGAAATATTTAGTTGATGATTTAGATAGCTCTAGTACAATGATCTCTTACATAAGCTTGTATAACATATAGCAATTGAAGTGAATGAGTGAATCTGGTCTGGAATAAGAGGTTCTCCTGCATACATTGTGTGAATGGGTGTTTTCAAAAGGCACTTATTTCTTGGCTCCAGTATATTATTGCTAAGTGGGAATGCATGCTCATAGTTTGATCTTATTTTTTGAAAGAAGGTATAAATCTATTTTCATTCAAAACTTTCTGATTTTGGAAATATTGGCACAGTTTTTCAAAACAATTTGTAGGCTCCAGTTAAATGGAGTCCACAGAAAACAAAACCAAGAATCACATTCTAGGCCACTGCACTAAACTCAAGGCCCTCCCTGTTTGACCTAGGTTCATACTTTGAACTAGTGCTTGCTTCTCTTGTAGGGTCAGTGAGTACTCATCTTGAGGCGGGAACTTTGGACTATGTGGGAGTAGGGAGACCTTGTTCTGATTATAGTTTTGCTAATTAGAACCTATGGGCAAGAGAAAACCTCTTTGAATCTCATTTTTCTGAATTGTAAAATATGGGAGTAAACTGGAGAATTTAAGGTTTTCCTGTATTTATTATTTCATACAGTATCTCACTTGGACTGTGAAATAATAAACATTTTACCACTTGAGGACGTCTGGAAGTCTTAACAGTTTAAGAAGTGCTTTAGTAGTGAAGGAGACAGTTGTTTTCTATAGATTTTGTTTCTTCTAGGCTGTAGAGGATTCTTATCTGCTTTCCTGAACTCTTGGCAAACTTGATGCCTCCCAGACTTCATATGGCAAATTGTGCACATATTAATACAGTATTATTTTTATCTTTTTTCAAGTAAATGGTAAATTGATTCTAACGTGATAAAAGTATTGATAGGTGAGGTGGGGGGGAATAGTTGTGGTAATGGGTGGAAATAGTACAGATTACAGTGACAGTATTTTCTTAGTTACCATTTTTGTAACTTGAATTGTTTCATTGTCTTTAGTTTGAACTACTATATTGATCACAGTTTTGTATGGGAGTTGTGATATATTTGAAGTTCATTGCTTAATTTTGCAACGAACAAGGGTGGCACCTGTGGCTCAAAGGAGTAGGGCGCTGGCCCCATATACCGGACTTGGCGACTTCAAACTAGCCCCGGCCAAAAACTGCAAAAAAAAAAAAAAGTTACCTGTACAGGATTACAGAATGACTTACTCTAATAGCAAAACTGAAATCTGAAAAGCTGTTTTCTGGAATTCAGTCTACAGAGATAAGGAAAGACTATTAACTTCCTCCTTTGACTTCAGATTGCTGTTTATCAAGCAGGTAGTTTTATAGGAATATTTAGATTATTAAATAAATATCTTAAAGACAACAAAAATAAATTTTTTTTTTTTTTTTTTTTTGAGATAGAGCCTCAAGCTGTCACCCTGGATAGAGTGCTGTGGCATCACAGCTCACAGCAACCTCCAATTCCTGGGCTCAAGCGAGGTCTGCTTCCGCCTCCCAAGTAGCTTGGACCACAGGTGCCCGCCACAACACCTGGCCATTTTTTTTGGTTGCAGCAGTCATTTTTGTTTGGTGGCCCAGGCTGGATTTGAACCCTTAGCCCGTTGAGCCACAGGCGCCAAGCCCAAGAGAAATACATTTTTTTATATACTTTAAGGACATAAGTTAATGATTTACTTAATATACATAGGTGAGCTATAGCATTTTTGTGAAAATATATTCATTTGGACCAGGCTTGGTAGCTCATTCCTTTTATCCTAGCACTCTGGATCAAGTGCCACGGCAGGAGGATCATTTCAGCTCAGGAGTTGAGACTAGCCTCAGCAAGAGCAAGACCCCATTTCTACCAAAAATTAGAACAATTAGCTGGGTGGTGTTGGCGATTGCCTATAGTCCCAACTACTTGGAAGACTAAGGCAGGAGGAATTGCTTGAGGTTTCTGTGAGGTAGGGTAAACACCACACAGCACTCTAGCCTGGGGCAACAGTGAGACTGTATCTCAAGAATATATTTATATATAGATTTGGTTCTTGGCATTTTCTTTGGAATAAAGCATTGTGATATAATTGCGATTTAGTAAGAATCATACCTCTATCCTGAAAGTCAGTTTAAATTCTTATTTTGTATAGAATGCCAATATTTTAGAGAACACTTTGTATTTAAGGGTGATATAATACAAGCATTTATGATGTAGTCTGTCATGGGAATGTCTATTTACAAGCAATTTAAGCCTCTTTGAACCTGGCAAAGCAAAACTTAATCCTAAATCCTTAATTGAGCAGAAGCTGATGGAGTAGTAGACAAGCAGCATTTATGCTTACATAGTAATTGAAACAATTTTTGTGAAATCAGTTGGCCAAATAGTCATAAATTCTGAATCCCATTAATCATTAAGGAAAATTGTGTATGTTGTTTCTTTATAGATAATACATAGCTGTAAGTAATCAGAAGAAGAGTATGTATAAAAGATATTTTCTCTTCAGATGTATAGATTTTACTTTTCAGATCTAATGACAACAGTTGAAGAGGCTCTAAGTCAGTATATTTTTTCTTTTTTGAGACAGAGCCTCAAGCTGTTGCCCTGGATGCAGTGCTGTGACATCACAGCTCACAGCAACCCTGAACTCCTGGGCTTAAGTGATTCTCCTGCCTCAGCCTCCCAAGTACCTGAGACTACAGGCGCCTGCCACAACGCCCGGCTGTTTTTTTGTTGTAGTTGTCATTGTTGTTTGGCAGGCCCAGGCTGGATTCAAACCCACCAGCTCTGGTGTATGTGGCCGATGCGTTAGCCGCTTGAGCTACAGGTGTCGAGCCTATTATTTTTTCTTTTAAATGGGAGGCCAGGCACGGTGGATCATGCCTGTAATCCTGGCACTCTGGAAGGCCGATGGGGGTGGATTGCCTGAGCTCACAAGCTCAAGATCAGCCTGAGCGAGAGTGAGAATATCTAAAAATAGCCAGGCATTGTGGCTGGTGTCTGTAGTCCCAGCTACTTGGGAGGCTGAGGCAAGAGAATCGTTTATGTCCAAGAGTTTGAGGTTGCTGTGAGCTGTGATGCCATGTACTTTACTGGTGGCGACAAAGTGAGACTCTGTATAAAAAAAAAATTTTTTTTGACGGCAGGAATTTTGTTTTCCTTCTATCGAAAGAAGGGCATGATAAGGAGCCATGTGTTTGTCTATTGTGTTTGGAAGTCTTCATGGAAATGGATGACATTACAAGCACTATCTTCACATGATTATTTATATAGTGTAATATTTTCTAAATATTTCTCAGAATATAAGGAGAATAATAGCATAAAAAAGTAAAGTTTTATGTTAGTTTGTTGTGGCTTAGAGTTTTTAGTAATTTAAACTGTATCTTAACCCATGAAAGTCAGAATGGGAGAGCCAGTATCAATCATAATATTTGAGATGGACATCTCAGATTTTCATAGCATTTTTGTTCAAATTTAAGGCAGAATTTTTTTTTTTTTTTTAAGAGACAGAGTCTTATTTTATCGCCCTCGGTAGAGTGCTGTGGCGTCACACAGCTCACAGCAGCCTCCAACTCCTGGGCTTAGGTGATTCCCTTGCCTTAGCCTCTTGAGTAGCTGGGACTACATGCACTTGCCACAGGCCTGGTTATTTTTTGTTGCAGTTTGGCCAGGCTCAGGTTTGAACCCACTACCCTCTGTATATGGGGCCCCACACCCTATCCACTGATCACAGGCGCCTCCCTATGGCAGAATTTTATATGAGGAACTATCTTGCATCCCTTTTGTGGCCTTGGAACAAGTTGGGATAATAATTTTTAGTTCAAAATGTAGCATAGAAATCGTTTACTGTGTAAAAGTCCCTGAATAGAAAGTTAGAAGATTTGGTTCTCCTGCCAACTAGTATAATTTTTAGAAAGCTCTTTCTTTGTTCATCAGTTTTCTTATTTGTAAAATGAGGATGTCAGGTATGTAAGATCTTTGTATTAGGATAGTTAATACTGTTGGCTTTATCATATCTAGCATTTCAGTGGCTTTACAAAATAATGGTTTATTTCTTAGTCACATCAGACTTAAGTGTTTGGCCTGTGTCCTTCATGTGGTTGAGGAATTTTAACTCCTTCCTGCTGTCTTCTGATGGATTCTTTGTATTTAGTTGGTTGATAGCAAAGAGCGCCAGCAAGGAGAATCTCTTAAAATGTTTTCTAGTAAAGCCTATTTGTGTTAGTTCACATTGCATTGACTAGAATTCAGTCACATGGATTACTGTAAAAGAGGTAGGAAATACTGCGTTTATCACTACCCTGAAAGAAGAAGCAGGATAGCCATCTCTGCCACAGTCCCTTTCATTTTGTATATTTTTTGATTCTATATTCACCACCAAAATCTTTGTCCTACTGTTCATTGGTTTTTGTACCTTTGACTACTCAGTATTTACTTTTAGATTTCTTGGAAGAAATTTAGTTTGTAAGTCAAAGCAGCTCTTTGGTGCTTGCTATTTTTAGGTGAGCTACCCTACCCTGGATAATCATGTCTTTTTTTTTTCTTTTATAGTTTCTTTTTTTTTTTTTTTTTTTTTGTGATAGAGTATCAAGCTTTCACCCTGGGTAGAGTGCCATGGCGTTACAGCTCACAGCAACCTCCAACTCTTGGGCTTAAGCAATTCTCTTGCCTCCGCCTCCCAAGTAGCTGGGACTACAGGCTTCCGCTACAAAGCCTGGCTATTTTTAAGTTGTAGTTGTCATTGTTGTTTGGCGGCCCAGGCTGGATTCCAACCTGCTGGCTCTGGTGTATGTGGCTGGCCCCCTAGCCGCTTGAACTACAGGCGCCGAGCCTCTTTTATAGTTTTGTTTGCGGTTTAAACTTCTCTTTTATCTCATTATGCTTTGCTTAGTTTTGAATGATTAAAACAAATCAACTGCAAAAATTTTTGAGTGCTTGTATAAGAAATAACAATAGAATATTGAACACAGCCAACATCAGAGCCACAGAGTCATTGTCCACCCATGTTCAGTCTATCATCCCACTAGTAGAAAGGAGAACAGACAGACCTTATACTGTCTTTTAAAGGTCAGCAAATGTAGACTTTTAGACTCATGGAGAAAGACATTCCAATGAGAAGGCAACGTTCTTATTGCCTTCTGCACTCTTAAGATTAAACTTGGGGAGTCAACAAAAGTCTTTCAGTTGATTTCAGCTACTTTTTTCTTTTCTTTTTTAGAGACCGAGTCTCACTTTATCGCCCTCGGTAGAGGGCCGTGGTGTTACAGCTCACAGCAACCTCCAACTCCCGGACTTAGGCGATTCTCTTGCCTCAGCCTCCCATAAGGCCCAGCTATCTTTTGTTGCAGTTTGGCCATGCTGGGTTTGAATCCGCAACCCTCACTCAGTATATGAGTCAGGTGCCCTACCCACTGAGCCACAGGCGCTGCCCTCAGCTGCTGGTTTTCTTTTTGTTAAATCATAGCTGTGTACATTAATGCAATTATGGGGTACAATGTGCTGATTTTATATACAATTTGAAATATTTTCATCAAACTAGTTAACAAAGTCTTCACTGCATTTTCTTAGTTATTGTGTTAAGACATTTATATTCTACACTTAGTAAATTTAACATGTACCCTTGTAAAATGCACCATAAATGTGGTCCCACCAATTAACCCTCGCTCCCCCCATCCTTCCCCCTCCCTGTCCCTCCTTCTCTCCTTTCCCCTTCTTTTTGGGCTATAAATTGCTTTCATAGGCTCAGCATCTGTGGTTCAACAGGCTAAGGCGTCAGCCACGTACACCTGAGCTGGCGGTGTGCCCACGCCCGCCAAACAACAATGACAGCTGCAACCAAAAAATGGCCAGGCGTTGTGATGGGCGTCTGTAGTCCCAGCTACTTGGGAGGCAGAGGCAGGAGACTTGCTTGAGCCCAGGAATTGGAGTTTGCTCTGAGCTGTGATGCTAGACCACTTTATCCAGGGTGACAGCTTGAGGCTCTGTCTCAAAAAAAAAAAAAATTAATTAATTAATTGGTTTCATAGTAGGGCTGAGTGCATTAGGTATTTTTTCTTCCATTCTTCAGATACTTTACATAGATAGTGAGAAGAATATGTTCCGGGTCTATCTATGTAAAATGAAAGAGGTAAAGTCTCCCTCTTCTTTTAAGGCTGCATAATATTCCATGGTATACATATACCACAATTTATTAATCCATTCCTGGGTTCATGGGTACTTCGGCTTCTTCCATGACTTAGCAATTATGATTTGGACTACAATAAACATTCTGGTGCAAATATCTTTGTTATAAAGTGATTTTTGGACTTCTGGATATATACCTAATAGAGGAATTGAAGGATCAAATGGCAAGTCTATCTTTAGATCCCTAAGTGATCTCCAAACATCTTTCCAAAAGCAAGGTATTAGTTTGCATTCCCACCAGCAGTATAGAAGTGTTCCTTTTCTTCTCATCCACGCCAACATCTCTGGTTTTGGGATTTTATATTGTGGGCTAATCTTACTGGAGTTAGATGATGTCTCAAAATAGTTTTAATTTGCATTTCTCTGATGATTAAGGATGATGAGCATCTTTTCATGTGTCTGTAGGCCATGTTCCTGTCTTCTTTAGAGAAGTTTCTCTTCAAGTCCCTTGCCCACACTGAGATGGGATCACTTGTTCTCTTGCTAATACCTTTGAGTTCTCTGTTGATTCTGGTTATTAAACCTTTGTGGGGGACATAACCTGCCAATGTCTTCTCCCATTCTGAGGGCTGTCTGCTTGCTTTACTTACTGTGTTCTTGGTTGTGCCGAAGCCTTTTAGTTTGATCAGGTCCCAGTAATGTGTTTTTGGTGTTGTTTCAATTGCTTGGGGGGGGTTCTCCTCTTAAAATAGTATCCCAGGCTGATTTCTTCAAATGTTTTCCCTGCAATTCTTTTTTTTTTTTTTGAGACAGATCCTCAAGCTGTCACCCTGAATAGAGTGCCGTGGCATCACAGCTCACAGCAACCTCCAGGTCCTGGGCTCAAGCGAGTCTCTTGCCTCTGCCTCCCAAGTAGCTGGGACTACAGGCGCCCGCCACAACGCCTGGCCATTTTTTGGTTGCAGCCGTCATTGTTGTTTGGCGGGCCCGGGAGCTGGATTCGAACCCGCCAGCTTAGGTGTACGTGGCTGGTGCCTTAGCCCGTTGAGCCACAGGCGCCGAGCCAAGCATACAAATCTCATCTGAAGTTTCCTTTATGAGGAACTGAGTTGACCTAAAACTTACCAAGAGCACAGGTGGCTCAGAGCCCAGCAGCTTTTGTGAT
Organism: Arctocebus calabarensis; assembly: GCA_963573935.1. Lineage (NCBI taxonomy): Eukaryota > Metazoa > Chordata > Mammalia > Primates > Lorisidae > Arctocebus > Arctocebus calabarensis. The sequence continues at coordinate 12,491 of CAUYON010180169.1, forward strand.
AGAGTTTAAAAGTTTGAGCTGGGCTGGGCGCAATGGCTCATGCCTATAATCCCAGCACTCTGGGAGGCTGAGGCAGGCAATCGCCTGAGCTCACAAGTTCGAGACCAGCTCTGAGCTAGAGCAGGACCCTATCTCTAAAAATAGCTGGGTATGGAGGCTGAAGCAAGAGAATTGCTTGAGCCCAAGAGTTGGAGGTTGCTGTGAGCTATGATGCCAGGGCACCCTACCAGGGGTGACAAAGTGAGACTCTATCTCAAAAAATAATAATAATAAATAATAAAAGTTTGAGTTGAATTGAGCACACTCACATTTCTCTCTCCTGCTCCCTGACCAACTCTGCTGTTAAGCCCGATCTCTCCATTCTTTCCCTAGAGGGGGCAGATGTTGTGAAGCTCAGAATTTTAGATTACATTTTGCCAGTTTCTTTTCATTCTTCCCAGGTGATGAGTGCTTATCTTGGCAAATCTTGATTCTGTGTCTGAGAAAGATTGCAGCTTTGTGTCATCTCCATACATGATGAGCATCCTTACTCGGTCCTAGTGTAAGTCACTAACAAAACTGTAGAACAATGCAGGGCCGGACACAGTTGGTGATGCTTCTGCCTGGCCCCCAGGGGCAGCAGCAATTCTCTGCCCAACACTCACCATGGAGTGGCTGAACCATCTCCAGCTATAAATCCACTGACTGCGTTCCTTGAGTCCTTTCCATCACTGGGTGAGGAATCTTTGGAAGGGTTTTTTTCTTTTTGCAGTTTTTGGCCGGGACTGGGATTGAACCTGCCACCTCCAGTATATGAGGCCAGCGCCCTACTCCTTGAGCCACAGGCACCACCCTGGAAGGGTCTTATCTACCATCCCTCAGTCCTGGTCTTTTTTTTTTTTTTTTTCTTTTTTGTAGAGACAGAGTCTCACTTTATTGCCCTCGGTAGAGTGCTGTGTGGTCACACTGCTCACAGCAACTTCCAACTCCTGGGCTTAGGCGATTCTGTTGCCTCAGCCTCCCAAATAGCTGGGACTACAGGCACCCGCCACAACACCCGGCTATTTTTCTGTTTTGCACTTCGGCTGAGGCCGGGTTTGAACCCGCCACCTTCAGTATATGGGGCCAGTGCCCTACTCGATGAGCAACAGGTGCTGCCCAGTCCTGGTGTTTCATTGGCACTTGCCATCAAGTGAACTGGCCATAGAGTCTCAGCATCTATCTTTTCCTCATTTGGAGATGCAGACAGCATTTCCCCAGACGTAGATTCCATTTTCTGGCCCCTTTCCTAGGTTTCACACTTCCAGGAGAGTTGGAGAGTGTACTTCTGCATCCATTCCTGCAAGTTCTCGTGGTATTCTGGGCTGTGATTTATTTGGACTTAGTCAACCTGGCTCAACTCTTTGACCCGGTTACCTCCTCAGCCAGTTTCCTCTTACTTAGATTTGTTCAACCCCCTTTGTAGTGAACATCATTGGCACTGTTTAGAATGATGTGACATCAGATTTTGGTGATTCTTGCTTTCCTCTGCTTTAACATTATCAGGGATCATCCATTAGGCTCCATCCAGGAAATGATGATATAAAGATAAATGGGACAATGTCCCTGTCCTTAGGAACTGCTGGCACTAGTACTGCCTCTGTCACCCTGAACATGCTATAAAAAGGCATTGTTGGGCGGCACCTGTTGCTCAGTGAGTAGGGTGCTGGCCCCATATACTGAGGGTGGCAGGTTCTAACTCAGCCCCGGACGAACTGCAACAAAAAAATAGCTGGGCATTGTGATGAGTGCCTGTAGTTACAGCTACTCGGGAGGCTGAGGCAAGAGAATTGCCTAAGCCCAGGAGTTGGAGGTTGCTGTGAGCTGTGATGCCACAGCACTCTACCGAGGGTGATAAAAAGAGACTATGTCTCTTAAAAAAAAAAAAAGACATTGTTTCCTTTGGAATTTCAACCTGGGTCATGCCTACAAATCCAATATTCCTCACATAGCCAAACTATGAGGAAATGAAGGTTTCCACATTGGAAGGGGAAGAAATTAGCAGGGCTGGATGCATTAAACAACGCACCCAGGCGAGTGAAGGTTGGAGTGGTCTGAGGTTGGGATTGAGAGGCTAGTCAGTGAGATACCTACTAATGTGTGGAGTACCTTCTAAGTGGTTAGTATTTTCTCCCAAGCTAGAGAACTGAGCTGAACTCTTTTTTTTTTTTTTTTGTAGAGACAGAGTCTCACTTTATCATCCTTGGTAGAGGGCTGTGGCATCACACAGCTCACCGCAACCTCCAACTCCTGGGCTTAGGTTATTCTTCTGCCTCAGCCTCCCGAGTAGCTGGAACTATAGGTGCCCGCCACAACGCCCTGCTATTTTTTTGCTGCAGTTTGGCTGGGGCTGGGTTTGAACCCACCATCCTTGGTATGTGGGGCCGGTGCCCTACTCACTGAGCCACAGGCGCTGTCCCCTGAGCTGAACTCTTAACAGGATCTTGCTTTCAGAGAGCAAATTGCGGCAGCAGGGTAAGGGGGGTAACAGACTCACAGACACTAACAACAAACTCTGTGAAGAGACGCAGGGAGGGACTGCCTCATTTTGTCTAGGAGAGGCAGAGGAAGCATCCCAGAGGGAACACTGGCTTTGAAGGATGCATAGGAGCTCTCCATTAGGAAAGTTGGGAAATAGCCTTCTGGAGACAGGCAGAGATCACAGTGCATTGCAAGAGAGAGTAGCATAGGACCCTATCCTGAAGTCACTTGCATATCTTTTAAGTAGTTTGCAGGAGGGGAATGACAGTCTGGTAGAAGTTTAGGTTGCCAGGTTGGGAGAGGGTAATTCTGTGGTCAGGAAACGAGTGGGTGGCGCTGCAGAAACTTAGCTGTGTATTCCTTCTTTAAATTCTGACTCTGATGCCTGGTGCAGTGGCTCACGCCTATAATCTTAACACTTTGGGAGATTGAAGAAGGAGGATCCCGTGAGCTCAGGAGTTCCAGACCAGCCTGAGCAAGAGTGAGACCTTGTCTTTACCAAAAATCGAAAAATTAGTTGGACACTGGCAGCCAGCTGTAGCCCCAGGTACTTGGGAAGCTGAGGCAGAAGGATCACTTGAATCACGGACTTTGAAGTTGCTGTGAGCTAGGGTGACACAATGGCACTCTAGCCCAGGCAACAGAGAGAGACTCTATCTAAAACAAAACAAAAAAACAAAAAATTCTAGCTATCATTTTTTATTTTTATTTATTTATTTATTTGAGACAGAGTCTCAGTACGTTGTGCTTGGTAGAGTGCTAGGGTGTCACAGCTCACAGCAACCTCAAACTCTTGGGTTTAAGCGATTCTCTTGCTTCAGCTTCCCAAGTAGCTGGGATTACAGGTGAGTGCCACTACACCCCAAATAGTTTTTTCTATTTTCAGTAGAGATGGAGTCTCATTTTTGCTCAGGCTGGTCCTGAACTCTTGAGCTCAAGCCTCTTTTTTTTTTGAGACAGAGACTCAAGCTGTCACCCTGGATAGAATGCTGTGGCATCACAGCTCACAGCAATCTCCAATTCCTGGGCTCAAGCGAGTCTCTTGCCTCCACCTCCCAAGTAGCTGGGACTACAGGCGCCCGCTACAACGCCCGGCCATTTTGTGGTTGCAGTCGTCGTTGTTGTTTGGCGGGCCCGGGCTGGATTTGAACCCGCCAGCTCAGGTGTATGTGGCTGGCACCTTAGCCCGTAGAGCCACAGGCGCCAAGCCATTTTTTTTTTTTAAATAAGAATACTTTGAGGCCAGGCGTGGTGGCTCATACCTGTAATCCTAGCACTCTGGGAGGCCAAGGTGGGTGGATAGCTTGAGCTCAGGAGTTCAAGACCAGTCTGAGCAAAAGTGAGATGCCATCTCTATTAAAAATAGAAAAACTGAGGCAAGAGGATTGCCTGGGCCCAAGAGTTGGAGGTTGCTTTGAGCTAATCATAGCCACAGCACTCTACCTAGGGAGACAGCTTGAGACTCTTTCTCAAAAAGAAAAGAAAAAAAGAATCCTTTGTAGACGGTGTTGTCCCCTTCCACAAGGAGACTCACAGCGTCTCACTGGACGGAGTATTAGCAGTTCAGGTCCCAGCAAGTCACTGGGAGCTACAAAATGCTAATATTCTGATTCTGTTTCTCCTTCCTTATTTATTCGCTGGAATACTTCAGTTTTCATTTATCAACACAGTGATGGCTTTTTTTTTTTTTTTTGAGGTAGAGTCTCACTCTGTCACCCTGGGTAGAATGCCATGGTGTCACAGCTCACAGCAACCTTAAACTGTTGGGCTCAGGCAATCTTCTTGCCCCGGCCCCCAGAGTACTGGGACTATAGGTATACATCACCACACCCAGCTAGTAGAGACAGGGGTCTCACTCTCGCTCAGGCTGGTCCCAAACACCTGAGTTCAAGCAATCTACCTGCCTCTACCTCCCAGAGTGCTAGGATTTCAGGTCTGAGCCACCGTGCTGGCCTAACTATAGCATCTTCCAAGACAACACTATACAATAGGAATATAATGCCAGCTGCCTATATAACGTAAAATTTTCTAGTTACTGTGTTGAAAATTGAAAAACAAATAGCTGAAAATAATTTTAATCCTATATTTTGCTTAACCCAATATTTCCAAAATATTATCATTTCTACGTATAGTCAAGATAAGAAAATCAACGCAACTTTACAACTTTTTCAGATGTTAAATTTTTTTTTTTTTTTTTGAGACAGAGCCTCAAGCTGTCACCCTGGATAGAGTGCTATGGCATCACAGCTCACAGCAACCTCCAATTCCTGGGCTCAAGCGAGTCTCTTGCCTCTGCCTCCCAAGTTGCTGGGACCACAG
>CAUYON010180172.1:0-21507 GCA_963573935.1 Arctocebus calabarensis
GGCGCCTGTAGTCCCAGCTACTTGGGAGGTGGAGGCAGGAGACTCGCTTGAGCCCAGGAATTGGAGGTTGCTGTGAGCTGTGATGCCACAGCACTCTATCCAGGGTGACAGCTTGAGGCTCTGTCTCAAAAAAATAAAAAATAAATAAAAATAAAAATACCAGTACCACAGTGGTTACGGTGCCAGCCACATACACCATGGCTGGAGGGTTTGAATCCAGCCCGGGCCAGCTAAACAATGACGACTGCAATAACAACAACAACAAAAATACCTGGGCGTTGTGGTGGGTGCCTATGGTCCCAGCTACTTGGGAGGCTGAGGCAAGAGAATTGCTTAAGCCCAGGAGTTTGAGGTTGTTGTGAGCTGTGATGGCATAGCACTCTACTGAGGGTGACATAGTGAAACTCTGTCTCAAAAAAAACCTCACAGCAACCTCCAACTCCTGGGCTTAAGCTATTCTCTTGCCTCAGCCTCCTGAGTAGCTGGGACTACAGGCGCCCTCCATAAAGCCCCGCTATGTTTTGGTTGTAGTTGTCATTGTTTGGCAGGCCCAGGCCAGATAAGAACCCGCCAGCTCGTGGCTGGCGCCTTAGCTGCTTGAGCTACAGGCACCTGCCTAAAAGAAAAATACTTTCTACATATTGGCTGGGCACAGTGGCTCGCGCCAGTAATTCCAGCACTCTGGGAGGCCAAGGAGGGTGGATTGCCTGAGCTCATGAATTAGAGACCAGCCTGAGCCAGAATGAGACCTTGTCTCTAAAAAAATAGCTGGGTATTTTGGTGGTGCCTGTAGTCTCACTTGCTTGGGAGGCTGAGGTAAGAGGATTGCTTAAGCCCAAGAGTTTGAGGTTGCCTGGAGCTATGATGCCACGGCCCTCTAGGGTGACAAAGTGAGACACTGTCTCAAAAAGTAAAAAACTTTCTTTCTACATTTTTATAGGTAATTTATTAAGTTTTTTTATCATGAATAGGTCTAGTTTTTTTTTTTTTTTTTTTTGAGACAGAGTCTCACTTATTAACCTTCAATAGAGTGCTGTGCAGCCACAGCTCACAGCAACCTCCAGCTCTTGGGCTTAGGCGATTCTCTTGCCTCAGTCTCCCGAGTAGCTGGGACTACGGGCGCCCGCCACAATGCCTGGCTATTTTTTGATGCAGTTTGGCTGGGGTTGGGTTTGAACCCGCCACCCTCGGTATATGGGGCCGGCGCCCTACTCGCTGAGCCACAGGTGCAGCCCTGTTTTGTTTTTTTAAAGAGACATTGTTTCACTTTTATTGCCCTAGGTAGAAGGCCTTGGTGTCAAATCTCACAGCAACCTCAAACTCTTGGGCTCAAGTGATTGTCTTGTCTCAGCTGCCCTGGTAGCTGGGACTACAGGTGCCTGCCTCAATGCCCGGCTAGAATGGGTCTATATTTTTATCAGATCCTTTTTTTTTTGGCAGTTTTTGGCTGGGGTCAGGTTTTTGAACCTGCCACCTCTGGTATATGGGGCTGGTGCCCTACTCACTGAGCCACAGGCGTTGCCTTATCAGGCCCTTTTTTTATATCCATTGAAACAATATATGATTTCTCTCCTGAATTTTTTTTTCTCCTGAATTTTGATAGTATAGTAAATTATAGTGATGGATGCTCTTGGAATAACTCAATTTGGTTGTATTAAGTGTACTTTCTGCATGTCCCTGGGGTCATTTGCAGATGTTTTGAGGAGTTTGGTGTGACTTTCTGTCCCACCTCCCCATGGCTGTTGGTTGGGGTTGCCTGAACCTCTTGGGGCTCCATCAGTCTGGTATCAGCAGGTTGTTTTTTTTTTTTGAGACAGAGCCTCAAGCTGTCACCCTGGATAGAGTGCTGTGGCATCACAGCTAACAGCAACCTCCAATTCCTGGGCTCAAACGAGTCTCCTGCCTCTACCTCCCAAGTAGCTGGGACTACAGGCGCCCGCCACAACGCCCGGCCATTTTTGGGTTGCAGCCATCATTGTTGTTTGGCGGGCCCAGGCTGGATTCGAGCCCACCAGCTCAGGTGTACGTGGCTGATGCCTTAGCCCGTTGAGCCACAGGTACTGAGCCAGTTTTTTGTTTTTTACATTTGTCATTATTTCTGAAACCTTTGGTAGAATTTGCTGTCAAAGCTCTGAAATTTCCTTTGTTATTGTGAAATACTGTTTTTGTAGCTACTGCATTGGCTCTATTTTTTTTTCAAGCAACTTTTTTTTCAGGATACTCTCCACAAGTATTTATGAAAAATGACCTTTTTTACTCACTATTGAAATGTTTCTTTTGTCTTGAGGGATGGCAGCTAAGTGTGTTTGTTAGTAGCGGAGAACAAATAGCCTCTTAATATCTCAGAAACGTAATGAAACTTGTTTTTTTGTGAAAGAGCAATTTTTTTCTCATATGGTGAGGTAGAGGGACAGCCACTTTTTTTTTTGAGAAAGAGGCTCATTATTAATGTCGCCATCGGTAGAGTATCGTGACGTCACAGGTCACAGCACCCTCTAACTCTTGGGTTTAAGCGACTCTCTTGCCTCAGTCTCCCAAGTAGCTGGGACTACAGGTGCTCGCCACAGTGCCTGGCTATTTTTTATTTTTTTTTAAATTTTGCTTTCAATTTCAACTGGCTTTCACTCATCTTAGTTTGAAGTTGTTTTTTTTTCTTTTCTTCCTTTAGCGATTCTCTTGCCCTTTGCCTCCCAAGTAGTTGGGACTACAGGTGCCCGCCACAACACCCGGCTTTTTTTTTTTTTTTTTTTTTTTTTTGTAGAGATGAAGGTCTCACTCTGGCTCATGCTGGTCTCGAACCTCTGTGCTCAGGCAATCCACCCACCTTGGCCTCCCACAGTGCTAAGACTACAGGTGTGAGGCACCATGCTCGGCCCAGCTATTATTTTGGTTGTAGTTGTCATTGTTGTTCAGCAAGTCCAGGCTGGATTCAAAACCCACCCGCTCCTGTGTATGTGGCTGGTGCCCTAGCCGCTGAGCTATAGGTGCTAAGCCTTTTATTTATTTATTTATTTGACACAGAGTTCTGCAGTTAGACAGAGTCTAACTTTGTTGCCCTTGGTAGAGTGCCATGGCATTATAGCTCACAACAACCTCAAATTCTTGGGCTCAAGTGATCTTCTTGCCTAAGCCTTCCAAATAGCTGGGACCACAGGTGCCCACAACAATGCCCAGCTATTTTTCTTAGAGACAAGGTCTCAAGGCACAGGGCGGTCTTGAACTTGAGAGCTCAGGCAATCCACCCGTCTTGGCCTCCCAGAGTCCTAGGATTATAGGCATGAGCCACCATGCCTGGCGAGGCAACCACTTTGTTTACCTGTGGCAGTGTGGACACTGTCAGCCTTAGAGAATGAACTGAGGACACAGACTTGGTGAAGGCAGCTCTGTGTTGGGCAACTGAGGTGTCAGAAGAATTGAGGGCTTCTTTCCTCCAAACACCCATGCATAGCAGTAGCTACTAGCTCCCCTTGGCCTGCCGTTACTGCACAGAGCTGGGCCTAGGGGCTGGAGCTGGGCTGCTTGGGTTTCAGGTGTACAACCAGGCCACGTACACCCTGGCCTGAGTGCTTGTTCCATGGGGATGGGTAGCTGGTGTGCTGGGCAGTGTGGTGGGAGCCTCTTTGGAGGGGCTCCATGCCAGGGCTAGGGTGCAAATACATGAGTGTGAGTTGGCTCCAGTGGGTGGGGGTGCACTCTCCCCTCCACAGAGAGGGTTTGGGGAGGACCCTGTGTTGTCAGGGGCACTGAGTGGTTTTTTCCTGCATCCCTTTCCTCTGAATGGAGTGAGGCCTCAGATGTGTGCTCTTCATGCCTTCTTTTCCTCCCTCTTCCAGGCTCTCACTAAGAATGACAGGAGCACAGGTGAGTACAGCTCTGCTCTGGGCCCCACCCTGGAGCTGTGTGTGTTCCAGGGTGCATGATGGAGACCTTAGCCCACTGGCCTCTTCCCTTAGAAGGGAAGGCCCACCGGGAGAAGCTGGAGTTGGCAGCCTCCTTCTCTTTCTTCGGCAATGTCATGTCCATGGCCAGTGTGCAGCTGGCAGGTGCCAAGCGGGATGCTCTGCTCCTGAGCTTCAAGGATGCCAAGGTGAGTGGTGGGCTTGAGGACCTGGCCAGGGTGTCGGGCACAGTAGTGTTGGAGGCCAGTGCTGGGCAGAGGCTGACTGGCACCAACAGAGCCAGCAGCAGGCGGCCACAGTTTTGAACTCTGCCCCCCAGCTGTCAGTGGTGGAGTATGACCCGGGTACCCACGATCTGAAGACCCTGTCCCTGCACTACTTTGAAGAACCTGAGCTTCGGGTAGGGCCAACCCAGACCCACTACCCAGGCCCCAGCCCAGCTATTCTCCCTCCACTACCAGCTTCATTCTACTGCCCTACATTTGCCCTGTGGGTCATCCTGCGTTGGTCCTGCCTGATGTTTCTCTGCTCACAGGACGGGTTTGTGCAAAATGTGCACACGCCTCGGGTGCGGGTGGACCCTGACGGGCGTTGTGCAGCCATGCTTGTCTACGGCACACGGCTGGTGGTGCTGCCTTTCCGCCGTGAGAGTCTGGCTGAGGAGCATGAGGGGCTCGTGGGCGAGGGGTGAGTGTCAGGCAGGGTGGTCCGTGGTTCTGGGGGTGCTGGAGCCCAGGCTCCTCTCCCTCCCCTTCTGCTGAAGTCCCTGGCCCTCCAGGCAGAGGTCCAGCTTCCTGCCCAGCTATATCATTGATGTGCGGGCCCTGGATGAGAAGCTGCTCAACATTGTTGACCTGCAATTCCTGCATGGCTACTATGAGCCCACCCTGCTCATTCTGTTTGAGCCCAACCAGACCTGGCCCGGGTGAGACACCCAAGGAGGCTCCTGTGCTGTGGGCTCTGAGTCCCCTCTGCCTGGCAGAGGTGGACAGGGCTGTGGGGGGTGTGGGGCTGGCTGAGGGGGGCACAGGAATCTTCTGACCTGCCTGCTGCTCCAGGAGGGTGGCTGTGAGGCAGGACACATGCTCCATTGTGGCCATTTCACTGAACATCACACAGAAGGTTCACCCTGTCATCTGGTCCCTCACCAGCCTGCCCTTTGACTGCACCCAGGCTTTGGCTGTGCCCAAGCCCATAGGTGAGGGCCCTGGGGCCTTAGGGGTGGGGCATAGGAGCATGGGTGCCCTGTGCCCCACCCTGTCCACCGACTTGTGCCCTCCAGGTGGGGTGGTGATATTTGCTGTGAACTCGCTGCTGTACCTAAACCAGAGTGTGCCCCCCTATGGCGTCGCCCTCAACAGCCTTACCGCAGGCACCACTGCCTTTCCCCTACGTGAGTGTGGGTGGGGTCAGGGTGGGCCTGGGCAGCGGTATGGCCAGTTGGCCTGACTGCCCACCTCACAGGCACCCAGGAGGGTGTGCGGATCACTCTGGACTGCGCGCAGGCTGCCTTCATCTCATACGACAAGATGGTCATCTCCCTCAAGGGCGGCGAGATGTGAGCTCCTCCTTCCCAGCCCTGACCCCAGGCTTGCCCCCACTCAGTCTGGAGCCCCTACCCCCACTCAAGACCTCCCTTCCCCCAGCTACGTGCTGACACTCATCACAGATGGCATGCGCAGCGTCCGAGCGTTCCACTTTGACAAGGCAGCTGCCAGTGTCCTCACCACCAGTGTAAGTTGGGACTAGGGGGCTGGCCCTGGGTCCAAGCAGGGCCCTGTCCTCACTCACCTGCCCTTTCCCAGATGGTCACCATGGAGCCTGGGTACCTGTTCCTGGGCTCTCGCCTGGGCAACTCCCTCCTCCTCAAGTACACAGAGAAACTGCAGGAGCCCCCAACCAGTGCCACCCGTGAGTCTGCAGATAAGGTGGGTGTCAACAAGGGGGTTGTGGATTTGTGGGGCCGGCCTTGGAGAGACACTAACTGCCCCCACCTGCCTCACAGGAAGAACCTCCCTTAAAGAAGAAGAGAGTGGACCCCTCAGTGGGTTGGTCAGGTGAGGAACTGGCCAGGACTGGTCAGGTGAGGGGCCAGTGATCTGGGCTAGACTCAGGTAGATGCTCTCTGTGCTGCAGGGGGCAAGTCAGTGCCACAGGATGAGGTGGATGAGATTGAGGTGTATGGCAGCGAGGCCCAGTCGGGTACGCAGCTGGCCACCTACTCCTTTGAGGTGAGGCTGAGGGAAGCAGGGGCCCCCCACCCTGGCTGGCCCTACCCTGGCCAGCCCCCCACTGCTGTTGTGCCTGCAGGTGTGTGACAGCATCCTCAATATTGGACCCTGTGCCAACGCTGCCATGGGCGAGCCTGCTTTCCTCTCTGAAGAGGTGCCAAGGGGCTGGGGCAGGGATTGGGACCCATGCAGGGTGGGGCATGATCTGTAACTCCTCAGCCTGTGCAGTTTCAGAACAGCCCTGAGCCAGACCTGGAGATCGTGGTTTGCTCCGGCTACGGGAAGAACGGGGCCCTGTCAGTGCTGCAGGTGTGTGGGGAAGGTGGGGCTAGTGTCTTTTGATAGGATCTCCTGGGTAGGCTGACCACCCATCTTGTCTTTCCAGAAGAGCATCCGGCCTCAGGTGGTCACTACCTTTGAGCTTCCTGGCTGCTATGACATGTGGACGGTCATTGCTCCTGTGCGTAAGGAGGAGGTAGGCATGTGCTAAGGCTATAGGACTGGCACTACCTTCCTGTGGGCTGCATATGGGGCAGCCCGGGAGCAGAGGGGCCTAGGAGGGCATAGCCACATGCTTGTTCTCACTGATGCAGCTGCCTGCCCCTCCAGCCCTCACAGGAGGAGACCCCCAAGGGGGAGGGCACAGAGCAGGAATCTGGTGTGCCTGAAGGAGAGGAGGACGGGCGCAGACATGGCTTCCTTATTCTGAGCCGGGAAGACTCCACCATGGTGAGGGGCAGGACTTGGAGCTGGCTGGGGCATGGTCACACTGTTGGAGTGGCTCACCTCCCCATTGTTTCCTTCAGATCCTACAGACAGGACAGGAAATCATGGAGCTGGATACCAGTGGCTTTGCCACACAGGGCCCCACAGTCTTTGCTGGAAACATTGGGGACAATCGCTACATTGTTCAAGTGTCACCACTGGGCATCCGCCTGCTAGAAGGAGGTGAGTGCTGGGGCTGAGCGGGTAGGCAGGGCCGGGGAGGTATGTGATGACCATTCTGTGCCCACAGTGAACCAGCTACACTTCATCCCTGTGGACCTGGGTGCACCTATTGTGCAGTGTGCTGTGGCAGACCCCTATGTTGTCATCATGAGTGCTGAGGGCCACATCACCATGTTCCTCCTCAAGAGTGACTCCTACGGTGGACGCCACCACCGCCTGGCACTACACAAGCCCCCGCTGCACCACGTAGGCCCCCCAACCTGCCCCCATGCTTGCCCCTCCCCCACACCCCTGGCTACTGAGCCCTGCCCTCTCCCTGCAGCAGTCCAAGGTGATCGCGCTGTGCTTGTACCGTGACCTCAGCGGCATGTTCACTACTGAGAGCCGCCTGGGCGGTGCCCGTGACGAGCTAGGGGGCCGCAGTGGCTCAGAGATGGAGGGCCTGGGCTCAGAGACCAGGTGTGTGTGGGGAGCCTGGACACTGGGAGGGCCCAGGTCCCTCTGCCAGGCAGGCCACCTGTGACACCTCTGCTGGCCCCAGCCCCACGGTGGACGACGAGGAGGAGATGCTGTATGGGGACTCGAGCTCCCTCTTCAGCCCCAGCAAGGAGGAGGCCCGAAGGAGCAGCCAGCCCCCTGCCGACCGGGACCTTTCACCCTTTCGGGCAGAGCCCACGCACTGGTGCCTGCTGGTGCGGGAGAATGGCACCATGGAGGTGGGTGGCACCCTGGTGAGGGCACAACCCATCCTGTCCCAGCAGCTGCTGCCTCCACTGACTGCTGCTCCCCTTAGATCTACCAGCTCCCAGACTGGCGGCTGGTGTTTCTGGTGAAGAACTTCCCTGTGGGGCAACGAGTCCTGGTAGACAGCTCTTCCGGACAGCCCACCACGCAGGGCGAGGCTCGCAAGGAGGAGGCTACACGCCAGGGGGAGCTGCCCCTGGTCAAGGAAGTCCTGCTGGTTGCACTAGGGAGCCGCCAGAGCAGGCCCTACTTGCTGGTGAGCCAGGCCAGGACATTAGGGACCCTGCAGCCCTGCCCCATCCCTAAGGCCCCGCCCTATCCCCAAGGCCCCTCTGCCCTCCCAGGTACACGTAGACCAGGAGCTGCTCATCTACGAGGCCTTCCCCCATGACTCTCAGCTCGGCCAGGGCAACCTGAAAGTCCGCTTTAAGAAGGTACAGGTGGGGTGGTGCCTGTGGCTCAGTGAGTGGGGTGCTGGTCCCATATACCAAGGGTGGTGAGTTCAAACCCAACAGTTTGGCCAAACTGCAAACAAACAAACAAAAAAAAAAAAAATGAAGAAGGTACAGGTGGGCTCAGTGCCCATGGCTCAGTGGTTAGGGTGCTAGCCCCATATACTAGGGCTGGTGGGTTCGAACCCGGCCCGGGCCTGCTAAACAACAACATCAACAAAAAATAGCCAGGCATTGTGTTGGATGCCTGTAGTCCCAGCTACTCGGGAGGCTGAGGCAAGAGAATCGCTTAAGCCCAAGAGTCTGAGGTTGCTGTGAGCTGTGATGCCACAGAACTCTACTGAGAGCGACATGGTGAGACTCGGTCTCAACAAACAAAACAAAACAGGTGGTTAGACTGTTGAGCACAAAGGGTGTTTGGTGCAGGATGGGGTGGGTACAGGCAGCAGCCCTGGAGGACCTGGCCTTCATGGTGCCCCTGCAGGTACCCCACAACATCAATTTCCGTGAAAAGAAGCCAAAGCCATCTAAGAAGAAAGCAGAAGGTGGCAGCACTGAAGAGGGGGCTGGGGTTCGGGGCCGTGTGGCACGTTTCCGATACTTTGAAGACATTTATGGCTATTCGGGGGTAAGCATGCGGCTTTGTGGGTGCCTGGGGTTGGGCAAGAGGTGTGGCCTTGTCTGCAGCACCCACATGGTGCCTGCCCCAGGTGTTCATCTGTGGCCCCTCACCCCACTGGCTCCTCGTGACTGGCCGGGGGGCTCTGCGGCTACACCCCATGGGCATCGATGGTCCCATTGACTCCTTTGCTCCATTCCACAATGTCAACTGCCCCCGCGGTTTCCTATACTTCAACAGACAGGTAGGACCTCGGACACCTGGGATAGATGGTGGGGACAGAAGGGAGTGTCCCAAGAGAGGTGGGGGTGAGACTTAGTGTTGGGGCTGGAGGAGGAAACCGTGGAAGTGGAGGGTGTGGCTGAGGAGGGCGCTGCACTGCCCTGCCGGCCCAGCCCTTCCTCAGGAGCCAGGTGGAGCTGGTGTGAACCCCACCTCTGTCCTCGTTGACTTTTGGGAGGCACACTGTTTCTTCGCCGTGCTGCTGAGACGACAGCACCGACAACCTGAGTCACTCTGGCTGCGGACTGTGATGTGGCAAGTGTCTCCCAGGTTACTGACAGGCTCGTGACTATCAGTGAAGGCGGGCAGCACAGGCTTCCCTCTGCCTGTTTGTAGTCCCTGGCATGGCCAGTCTGTGGGCCACCCTTTGTTTGCAGCCTCCAGCGCTCTCTGGTCCCAGCCCTCCTATCTGGGACCAGCATCTCCAGCCTGGGAGAGTGGGCAGGAACTCACTGACATCTAAGGAGTCTGGGTGCCAGTGCTGTGGCCCCTTCCGGGGTATGGCCTGACATAGCAGGCCCATGCCTCCCCTGCTCTGGCAGAGCTTGGGAGCAGTATTCCAGAGAGCCTTTGGCGGCCAGATCAGCCTGCCTCATGTTGCTGACCCTGCTGCCCTACCCCAGGGTGAGCTGAGGATCAGCGTCCTTCCGGCCTACTTGTCCTATGATGCCCCGTGGCCCGTCAGGAAGATCCCACTACGCTGCACGGCCCATTATGTGGCTTACCACGTGGAGTCTAAGGTGTGCCCAGTTCCCCACCACACTCTGCCCGGCACAGGTGGGCCCAGCCTCTGGTGTATGACACCCTTGCACCCCCAGGTGTATGCTGTGGCCACCAGCACCAACACCCCATGCACCCGCATCCCGCGCATGACCGGGGAGGAAAAGGAGTTCGAGACCATTGAGAGAGGTGCGTTGCACCAGTGCCATACTTGCCTGCTGGGTCTTGGCTCAGGCCAGCTCTGCCGTGACGTTGCCCTTGGTCCCTGCAGATGATCGGTATATCCACCCTCAGCAGGAGGCTTTCTCCATCCAGCTTATCTCCCCAGTCAGCTGGGAGGCCATTCCCAATGCCAGGTAAGGCTGGGGCTGGGCAGGGGCTCCTGAGGCTGGTGGGGGTGCTACCCTGATATGCCTGCCCTGTGCAGGATCGAGCTGGAGGAATGGGAGCATGTGACCTGCATGAAGACGGTCTCGCTACGCAGTGAGGAGACTGTGTCAGGCCTCAAAGGCTACGTGGCTGCCGGGACCTGCCTCATGCAGGGGGAGGAGGTCACGTGCCGTGGGCGGGTAAGGGCACGGCAGTGGAGGTCGCACGGTGTGTGTGGGGAGGGCAGCTTCCCCTGTGCCACCCCACACATTCCCATGCCCCGCCAGATCCTGATCATGGACGTCATTGAGGTGGTGCCTGAGCCCGGCCAGCCTTTGACCAAGAACAAGTTCAAGGTCCTTTACGAGAAGGAGCAGAAGGGTCCTGTGACTGCCCTGTGCCACTGCAACGGCCACCTGGTGTCAGCCATCGGCCAAAAGGTGTACCGTCCCGTTTCCTGTGCCCACTGCTGGCATCCACCCTGGCTCACCCCGGCTCACTCCCTGCTGCCCCCTAGATCTTTCTGTGGAGCCTGCGGGCCAGCGAGCTGACAGGTATGGCCTTCATCGACACACAGCTCTACATCCACCAGATGATCAGCGTAAAGAACTTCATCCTGGCCGCAGACGTCATGAAGAGCATCTCGCTACTGCGCTACCAGGAGGAGAGCAAGACGCTGAGTCTTGTGTCTCGGGTACCTGCAGGCCTGGGTGCCTGTGTCTGGGTGGGTTCTAGCCCAAGGCCAATCCTGACACCTTGCCCCTCCTGTTCCCCAGGATGCCAAGCCCCTGGAGGTGTACAGCGTGGACTTCATGGTGGACAATGCTCAGCTGGGCTTCCTGGGTGAGCATGCAGGGCCTTGGGGGAAGGCTACGGCTTTGGGGTGGCTTGAGGATGACTGGGCCTCTGCTCCCCAGTGTCTGATCGAGACCGAAACCTCATGGTGTACATGTACCTGCCAGAAGGTGAGTTGCTTCTCCACCCCACCTCTTCCTGGGATGGGGCTGGGCAGGCAATGACCTGAGGTCCCTCTGGTCTAGCCAAGGAGAGTTTTGGGGGCATGCGCCTGCTGCGCCGGGCGGACTTCCATGTGGGTGCCCACGTGAACACGTTCTGGAGGACCCCATGCCGGGGGGCCACCGAGGGGCCCAGCAAGAAATCCGTTGTGTGGGAGAATAAACACATCACATGGTTTGGTGAGTACTTGGGTGGTTGTGTGGGGGTGGAACGTGGAGGCTTGATTCACACTGCACTCTTTCCTCTCCCCCCAGCCACCCTGGATGGCGGGATTGGGCTCCTGCTGCCCATGCAAGAGAAAACCTATCGGCGGCTCCTCATGCTGCAGAATGCGCTGACCACCATGCTGCCCCACCATGCTGGTCTCAACCCCCGTGCCTTCCGGTGAGCTCTGTGCTTCCTTCCTGCCTCCCCCCACCCCACCCTGCCAGGTCTGCTCTAACCCTGCCACTTGCACACACCCCAGGATGCTGCACGTGGACCGGCGTGTCCTGCAGAATGCAGTGCGGAATGTGCTGGATGGGGAGCTGCTTAACCGCTACCTCTACCTCAGTACCATGGAGCGAGGAGAACTGGCCAAGAAGATTGGTACCACGCCTGACATTGTGAGTGGCCCCAACCCTGGTCCTGGCCCACCCTTGCTTAGCTTCCCTGCCCATAGTCTCACCTTCCCCCTCTCCTGCAGATCCTGGACGACCTGCTGGAGACAGACCGCGTCACTGCCCACTTCTAGCCTTGTGAATGCTACTGCTGCCCCAGGCACTACCTCCCACCCCTTTTGTACAAAAACACAAGGAAAAAGATTTGTTTAAGATGAGCATGTGGTCATTGTATGGCCACCTGGCCTGGCTGTGGTCATAGCCACAGTTTGTCTCCAGCTCCTGACTATAGTAGTTCCGCACCCACCCCCTATCCCTGGGTCTTAGGGCATCTGCACGGCCTGTCCTGGACAGCTCAGTTGGACCTGCAGCTGGGTGAGCCCTGCTGGCCCTTGGCAGCTCCGTGTGGTCGTCCTGGTCCCAGGTTCCCTAGGTCTCCAAGTACTGGTAGAGCTCCTCAGCCTGGGGCACAAAGCCCAGGTGGGCCAGCACACGAACCAGGAGGGTGGTGAGCCGCATGGCCAGGATCTCTAGCCTGGGGAAGGCAGGTGAGATCACAGGTTGGTGGAGAGCAGGCCCTAGGCACTGCCCTGCTGGCTGTACTGGTCCACTCACCTCAGGGCCACTTCAAACTTGAACACTTCCCAGATGACCTTGATATGGCGCAGGAGGCTGGTACCATAGATGCCCTGGTATGCTGCGCCCATCAGGCGGCTCCAGCCCCGGACTGCCCTGCATAGATCTGCAGGTTGGCCCCAGGCTGGCCCTGCCCCACCCTACCCACACTGCCTCTCAAGTGCCCACCCAGTCAGCAACCTCTTGGCCATGAGGAAGTAGCGGTCGACAGGGGTGCCCAGGGCTGTGTTGATGGCACGCACAGTGTTGATGTTACGCAGTACGAGCAGCATGGACCGTGGCAGGGCCTTGAGCACAGCCATGATGGCTTCAAAGTGCTCTCGGGCCATGTCTTGCATGTAGGCTGCCTCCTTGCGGCTCAGCAGGTGGGAGTCCCACAGCTGCCCCAGGCGCACAGGCCGCTGCATGAGCATCTCAGAGAACAGCAAATAGTCTGGGGAGGCCACCAGGCCTGAGCCAGAGCTCTGCCCTAGAAGCTGCTGCCCCCCCTGCCACCACCCACACACCTGCTCACCCTGCACCCCAAGTGCAGCTGCATGCACCTTCATCGCAGCGTCATCCCTCAGGATGATGGCCCGCCAGAGCTGGCACAGAGCTGATCGGTCCCTGTGGACAGGGTGGATAAGCCCAGCCCAGCTGGGATCCCAGAACCCAAGGCAGATAGGTTTAGGCCCTGGGGGAGGCTCGTACCACCCCCAGCCCACCCCCCAGTGCTTACTTCTCATCCAGGGACTGGTACAGCCCATGGTCCAGCAGCACCAGCTCTGCCTTCCCATCTGGGCCTTTCCGCACGAGAACTAGGGATATAGCACATTAGTTCCTAACACCCCACCCTGAAAGCCCGTCCCTGGAGGGTTTCCTACCATTGCCCGGGTGGGGGTCAGAGTGGATGAAACCCGTGTAAAATATCTGCTCAGCAAAAGCCTTGATCAGCTTCTCTGCTACCTGGGGAGAGAGTGGAGCATGCAGTAGACACGGACAGCACCCTGCCACCCCCACCCTGTGCACAGCACTCACGTCTTGCACTGCCAGCCCTTGGCTTGTGATGGCCTCAATGTCTGTGACCTTGCAGCCCTCACAGAAGTCAGCCGTCAGCACGCGCTGGGAGAGAGCAAGAGGCTGTGCTTAGCTGCCTTTATCACCCCCACCCGCGAGGGGCCTGGCCTAACGCACCTTGCTTGACTTGTCCCAGTGCACACGTGGGACGACGAGGTAGCGGAAGTGTCCCAGCTCCTGCGCACAGCGCTCAGAGTTGTGGCCCTCATTTTTGAAGTCCAGCTCCTGAGCTAGGGTGTCCTTCAGGTCCTGGGGGTCACACATTGGTGGTCAGGCCCGGGCTCAGGTGTGTGATGGGTACAGCTTGCCCCTGCCTGCCATGCTAACTGCACCTGGAGGACCCAGCTGAACCCAAAGCTGGGATGCATGAGCTCAATAAGCTGCAGCAACAGCTCCAGTGTGTGGATGTCCCCATCAAAGCGATCCTGCAGGTCGATGTACTGCACCTGCAGGGGAGCCAGCAGCGAGGACCATGCCACTCTCCCTCAGAGCCCCCCATAGCCCAAGGCAGGCCCTTGTGTACCTTCACGGCCACCGCTGTGCCATCATGCAGTGTAGCACGGTGCACCTGTGCCAGGCTGGCAGCAGCCACTGGCTGGTAGTCAAACTTCTGGAAGAGCTCGTGGGGTAGGGCCTGGAAGTCCTCCAAAAATAGCTCATCCACCTGTGGGGGCAAGTATGGGGCAGTGTGGCTGCTGCAACCCCCAGCCCACCCATGGCCTGGGGGCAGGGCTCACCTCCCGGAAGCCCCGCGTGAGGGCCTTGTCCTCTAACACACGCAGGGTCTTGATGTACTCGGGGGGCAGCAGGTGGCTGAAGGAGCACAGTCCTTGACCAAGCTTCACATAGAGGCCCCCGTTGCAGATGGCCCCTGCCACCAGGGCATCAGCCGCCCGCTGATGACATGCAGACATCACCTCCAGGTACTCTGGGCTGTTCTGACCACAGGCATGGAGAGAACGGATCGAGGGCAGGTGACCACCTCCGAGTCCCACCCAGCCTGCCCCCTCCAAGGTGCCCCCATCATGTGCCCAGGGTGTGGGTGCAGACCTCTTGTACCCCTCGTAGGACAATGTTTGTGCACCACCAGTAGTCCAGGGAAATCTGCACACCGATCCTCAGAGACCTGTGGGCAGAGGAGGCTTCAGCTCTGACTGGCAGGCTCCAGGGGCTTGCATGTGGTCCTCGGTTTTCAGAACCCCCTGGTCTCAGCCCACAAAGCCCCCATGAATTCACCGTCTGGACCCTCTCTGGGGCTCACGGCCTACAGGTCAGTCCTTCAATCTGCACATGGGCAGCCTGTGTCCACACCACCTCCACCCCAACTGGGTATCCACAGGCACTCTGGAGAGATGGGGCAGGGCACTGTGGGTGGAAGGAAACCCTGGAAGAGCCAGGGCTCACAAGCAGCTTACTAAGATTAAGACCAGATATAGGAGGGCAGGGGCAGACAGCTCTGTGTAGGTCCAAGGCCACAGAGCTCATAGGAGTGTTCCACCAAGGAGGGAGAAGGATCTCTCTGAGGCCCAGGGACACAAAGTCTGCAGGAAAAGGATCTGGTTAGGGTGGGAAGTGGGCTCTCTGAGAGTGGCTCCCCAGAGGAGGTTTTGGCCAGGAGAACACAGGCAGGGCAGGCATGGGGAGGGGGCCCTATCAACAGGGGGACTCCCTAGACTCCCCAGACCTGCTTCAAGCATCTCTGGTGAAGCGCCAGGCAGTGGCACACCCCTCTGAGCCTCATCCTCCCACCTGGCAAAGGGCCCCAGTCGCACCCAATGCCTAGCTCTGGCTGCTGGGTTGGCTGTTCCCCGGGCACTCTAGAGAGGCCTCCATGGCTCGATGCCAATAGCTCAAGTGGCTAGGGCGCCAGCCACATACACTGGAGGTCATGGGTTCAAGCCCAGCCCAGGCGTGTCAAATGGCAATAACAACTATAGCCAAAAAATAACGTTGTGGCGGGCACCTGTAGTCCCACCTACTTGGGAGGCTGAGGCAGGAGAATCGCTTAAGCACAAAGAGTTTGAGGTTGCTGTGAGCCGTGAAACCACTGATGCCACAGCACTCTACCGAGGGCGACAAAGTGAGACTCTCAAAAAAGAAAAGAGGCCCCAGACCCAGGCCCCACTTTGCGGTTCCACAGAGCACCTTGAGTATGTGCCATGGAATTGGGGGCCAGGATTTCTAAATGCACCCTGAGGCTTGAAGGCCACTCTGAAGTGAGGACAGACAGTGGGCAGAGCTGACCTCTCCCTGGAGCACATTGGTCCCCTTGAACTGCTTATAGAAAGGTGCATGTTTTCAGTGATCAGGGAGGGGTAGTGGGATACATCACCTCTGCCTATGATGGGCTGAACTGGACAAATCAACTGTGGGTGTTTGCCCAGGAAGGTGGGGGTGGCACTGCCTGTCCACTCAGCCCATCTGTTTCAAGGAAGGGCGAGCTGAGGCCACCCCTATGTGCATTCACGCATGCATGTGAGGACAAGACTGCAGGTGCATCCTGGAGGCCAAGTGCACTCCTGTAGGCCCCCAAATCAATGCTTACTTGCACTAAGTCAACATGAATAAACTGTATGTCACCTAGAATGATGTCTGACAATACAGCAAGAAGGTTTGACATACACTCAAAAAAAGTTGGCTTGGCACCTGTAGCTCAGTGGCTGGAGTGCCAGCCACATACACTGGAGCTGGCAGGTTCGAATCCAGCCCAGGCCTGCCAACGATAACTACAACCAAAAAATAGCCAGGCATTGTGGTAGGTGCCTATAGTCCCAGTTGAGACAAGAGAATTGCTTAAGCTTAAGAGTTTGAGATTGCTGTGAGCTGTGACTCCACAGCACCCTACCCAGGGTGACAGCTTGAGACTCTGTCTCAAACAAAAAAAGAAAGAAAGAAAGAAAGTGTTGGGTGAGCTGGGCCCAACAAGGAGGAAGGATGGCTAGGGCTGAGTTGGAAGCTGGGAGGCTTGGCTAGGGGAGGGGAGCGGCATTTCTGGGGTGTTGATGGTTCTAAGCCTGGATGAGCTATGGCCTCACACTGCAAACTACCCTTGTCAATTTGTCTTCTGATGGGTACCAGCTCCAAACTACCTGCCCATCAGAACTTGAGAGCCTCTGACACGGGCTGGAAGATCTAAGTTCGTGCCCCTCTCTGTACTCAGCTCTTGTTTTTGTGTGGACATACCCAGGACAGAAAGTTTGGTCTATTGCTGGGGCTTAGCTTCTCTCACCTGCCCAAGTCCCCAGCATCTAATGTGTTTCTCACCCTTAAAATAATTCAGGATGGCCACTCTGATCTTTGTCTATAAGGAAAATGGAGAACCAGCCACTCAACAAGTGGCTCCTAAGATGGGCTGAGTTGAGTTCTAGACCTTCAGTCAAAGCTTTAGATGGGAGATCTCAGGTGTCAACACCACATTGGCAAAATGTGTGATGCTCCGCCAGTCTTAAAGTGTTAACAGAGCTACAGAAATGTCAGTAAAGACCAATGGACCCTCAACAAAAACAGCCAAACTTCCCTGCAAAAAAGGTGACTGAGAAGGCTAGAGGCAAAAAGCTCTGTTCCTGCCTCAGACAACATCTATTCAGAAATAGAAAAATTATTTCCAGCTGGGCACAGTGGCTCACGCCTGTAATCCTAGCACACTCTGGGAGGCTGAGGCAGGTGGATTGCCTGAGCTCATGAGTTCAAGACCACTTGAGCTACGACACCCTGTCTCTCAAAAATAGCGGGGCATGGGCAGTGCCTGTGGCTCAAAGTAGGGTGCCAGCCCCATATGCTGGAGGTGGCGGGTTCAAACCTAGCCCCGGCCAAAAACTGCAAAAAAATATATATATAATAATAATAAAGTAACTGGGCATTGAAGCAGGCACCTATAGTCCCAGCTACTTGGGAGGCTGAAGCAAGAAGATCACTTGAGCCCAAGAGTTTGAGGTTGCTGTGAGCTGTGATGCCACAGCACCGTACCAAGGGCCGACAAAGTGAAACTCTGTCTCAAAAAAAGAAAAAAAAAAGGCTCAGCACCTATAGCTCTGCGGCAAAGGCGCCAGCAGATTTGAATCCAGCCCAGGTCTGCCAAACAACGACAACTACAACCAAAAAACTAGCCGGGTGTTGTGGCGGGAGCCTGTAGTCCCAGTTACTTGAGAGGCTGAGGCAAGAGAATTGTTTAAGCCCAAGAGTTTGAGGTTGCTGTGAGCTATGATACCATGGCACCAAGGGTGACATGGTGAGACTATTAAAAAAAAAAAAAAAGAAAGAAAGAAAAATTTTTTCCCTTCAATCCTCTAGATTTTGAAAGTTTGGGCCTCCCTGAAGAGCACCAGATTAAACGGAATGCCTCTCAGAGGATCCTTCATGAGGAGAGAAAACTTGAAAAAGCTGTTACAGCTGGATCCCCTTCTCCTGTGAAGCTGCCATCTCCACCATGGGAATCGGATCTGTTGCCGTCTCCTTCAAGCATCCTACCGGCCTGCATGTAGAGTTGCCGCCTGTTTACTAAGACATAGATACTTAAATGTCTTAGTGCTGTGTGTTTGTATTAATAAAGCATTTTTGTAGTTACGTGTATAGCGCAAAGGTCCAGCATGGCTGCTGTCACCACACCAGCAGGGTTGTGTGGCTGCAGTGGAGACTGGAATATGTACTGTCTAACCTTTGGCAGAATTTCACCAGCTCCTTCCTCCACCAGGCTTGTCTGGTATGCATTCCTGGGCAGTCAAGCCACTTGTCGCGGCTATGCCAGAAGTGACTTGTCATTGTCACACCGGGTCTTGGTGTGACTGGGTGTTTGGTGAGGAGCTCTGAGGTCTCGTCGGTGTCCACTCTCCGGGTCCTCTCACTGGCTTTCCTTGCCTCCAGCATTTATTCGGTGGCCCTCTGCCATTAGGGAGTTTGCCTTCTCCCACTTAGTTCATTCCTATTAATCTAGACACAGGATCCCACTTTACACTGTGAGCTTCCGTTGTCAACACTACTTTGCTACTAACCGCGCCTTTTGGCTGAGATCAGGTGTTTTGCTTAAACTGTCCCAGACTTGGCTTTTCTCCTCCTTGTGTGTTTTTCTTTTTCTTTCTTTCTTTTTTTTTTTTTTGAGACAGAGCCTCAAGCTATTGCCCTGGATAGAGTCCCGTGGCATCACAGCTCACAGCAACCTCCAACTCCTGGGCTCAAGCGATTCTCCTGCCTCAGCCTCCCAGTAGCTGGAACTACAGGCACCCGCCACATCGCCTGGCTATTTTTTGGTTGTAGTTGTCATTGCTGCTTGTCAGGCCTGGGCTGGATTTGAACCCACCAGCTCAGGTGTATGTGGCTGGCACCTTAGCTGCTTGAGCCACAGGCACAGAGCCTGTTTTTCTTTTCTTTTTTTTTTTTTTTTTTTGAGACAGAGCCTTAAGCTGTCACCCTGGGTAGAGTGCTGTGGCATCACAGCTCACAGCAACCTCCAACTCTTGGGTTTAAGCGATTTCTCTTGCCTTGGCCTCCCAAGTAGCTGGGACTACAGGAACCTACCACACCACCTGGCTATTTTTTGGTTGTAGTTGTCATTACTGTTTGTCAGGCCCAGGCTGGATTTGAACCCACCAGCTCTGGTGTATGTGGCTGGCGCCTTAGCCACTTGAGCTATAGGCGCTGAGCCTCCTTGTGTATTTTTCATCTCCAGCATTTTATTGTGAAAAATTCAAACATACAGCAAAATTGAAAATACTCTTGTGATGATCCAGTATGCCCAGTCCCTAGATCAGTGGTTCTCAACCTATGGGTCGCGACTGTATTAAAGGGCCACGGCATTAGAAGGTTGAGAACCACTGCCCTAGATTTTACTGCTGACATTTCCTTATCCTTTGACGTGGCTCCATTTTCTGAGCATTTCATTCCTTTCTGGATCTCAGGGTGCTCCAGGCTCACATTGGTCTCTCCCTGTCCAGCCCTGGGACTACCAGCTAGTGCCTTTGAGTGGAGAACGCTCCCAGGCCTTTTGGGAAGCAGAGCTCTTGTGTCTGTGCAGTGTGCACTCACTGCCGTGTCTAGCTTTCGACAGCACCAGCATGGCCCAAAGAGCTTCCATTCTCCGTGTAGAGCTCACCCCAGCCTCCCTTTTTGTGGCTGTGAGAACTCTGCCCTGTCCCCAGCACAGAGACTTACTCCATCAGGTGCCCTGAGTGCAGCCACTGCCCTGAGTGGATGGCCTTGTCCTCTCAGAACCCAGTGCTGGACCCTGTCTGGTGCCACCAAATGGCCTGGGATTGACAGATTCAGGAAGGGAGGATGCCTCCTGTGTCTCAGGGAGCTTACCTCCTCACCCCTCCACACAGATGCACAGACAGCCAGCAGGCCCTGTCCCCACCTGCAGGGCCACCGTCCAGAGGCAAGTGGACGAGCTGGGAAGGCCCATGGAGGAGGGGAAGAGAGACATGGCCCAAACAGGATCTAGCAGGGGCTTTTGTGTTTGGTCTCACATTTTCTTTATCAGGAGTGTGCATCACTTTTGCAGTTATAAAAGAATGAAAAGATAGATAACTAATATTTATAAATAAAAGTAAAAGATAATTTAAAAAAAATGAAAAGCTTTTCCTGGAGCAGGCCCATGGGTCACCTTTTTCTCATGCTTTCTACACTGTGCCTCAGGAGATGAGCCTTGTCCCTGGGGTCCTTGAGCTACAGACATGCCCTTGGGGCTGATTTTTTTTGCAGTTTTTGGCCGAGGCCAGGCTTGGAACCCACCACCTCTGGTATATGGGGCCAGCACCCCACTCCTCTGAGCCACAGGTGCCACTCCAGGGCTGTGTTTTTAAAAATGAACTCACTTCTTCCCCAAGCATAAGGTCATGGAATTTTTTTCACAAATTTAATACAAATGTTTTTTTTTTTTTTTTTTGAGACAGAGTCTCACTTTGTCACTCTGTGTAGAGTGCTGTGAAGTCATAGCTCACAGCAACCTCCAACTCCTTAGCTCAAGCAATTCTCTTGCCTCAGCCTCCCAAGTAGCTGAGACTACAGGTGCCCTCCACAACACCTGGCTATTTTTAGACATGGGATCTCACTCTTGGTCAAGCTGGTCTCAAACCTGTGAGCTCAGGGCAATGCACCCACCTCGGCCTCCCAGAGTGCTAGGTTTATTAGGCAATGGCCACCTCATTTGGCCTACTACAAAAGTATTATGTTTACTATAAAATATTGTAATAGTCAAGAACTTAGATATGTCAAAAACTCCCCTTAACCTTACTTCAAGATGAAAATTACAGGCCACGGTGGCTCGGGCCTATAATCTTAGCACTCTGGAAGGCCAAGACGGGTGGATTGCTGGAGGTCAGGAGATCAAGACCAGCCTGTACAAGTGTAAGACCCTGTCTCTAAAAACTAGCCAGGTGTTGAGGTGGGCACTGGTAGTCCCAGTTACTTGGAAGGCTGAGGCAAGAGGATCATTTGAGCCCAAGAGTTTGAGGTTGCTGTGAGCTGTGACACCACAGCACTCTATCAAGGGTGACATAATGAGACTCTGTCTCAGAAAAAAAAAAAAAAAAAAGGAAATTCTTAAAGTCCATCAGCATGTCAGCCCATACTCTGTACATATATAACTAAATGATCAAAGTGTATGAACAGACTCAGCACCTATGGCTCAAGTGGCTAAGGCGCCAGCCACATACACCTGAACTGGCGGGTTCAAATCCAGCCTGGGCCCGCCAAACAACAATGACGGCTGCAGCCAAAAAATACCCAGGCGTTGTGGTGGGCGCCTGTAGTCCCAGGTACTTGGGAGGAAGAGGCAGGAGAATTGCTTGAGCCCAGGAGTTGGAGGTTGCTGTGAGCTGTGATGCCACAGCACTCTACCCAGGGTGACAGCTTGAGGCTCTGTCTCAAAACAAAAACAAAGTGTGTGACCAGGTGCAGTGGTTCCCACCTATAATCCCAACAATGTGGGAAGATCATTGTCTG
>CAUYON010180174.1:0-20945 GCA_963573935.1 Arctocebus calabarensis
TTCTTTCCTTCTTTCCTTCTTTCCTTCCTTCTTTTTTTTTTTGTAGAGACAGAATCTCACTTTATCACCCTCTATACAGTGCTGTAGCATCACAGCTCACAGCAACCTCCAACTCCTGGGCTTAGGTGATTTTCTTGCCTCAACCTTCTGAGAAGCTGGGACTACAGGCGCCCACCACAATGTCCGACTATAGGGAAGAAACATTTCAAATGAGACCTGAGGTTGTGAGGCTATACACACACAGAAGTAAGAACAGTACTTGAGGCAGAAGGAACAGTATACGCAAAAGCTTGGAGGCCAGAATGAGCTTGGCGTATTTGAACAGAGATTAGAGAATGCTTGATGCCCTGAGAACGGGCAGGGTGAGGTGTGAGGCTAGAGAGGCAGTTGGGGACCCAGTATCAGGGGCTGGTGGGCCTGAGAATGAGTCTGGCTTTTATTTTGGTGGTCAGTAAGGTCCACTGCAGGGTTTTATTTTATTTTATATTTATTTTTATTTATTTTTTTGAGACAGAACCTCAAGCTATCACCCTGGATAGAGAGCTGTGGCATCACAGCTCACAGCAACCTCCAATTCCTGGGCTCAAGTGAGTCTCCTGTCTCCACCTCCCAAGTAGCTGGGACCACAGACGCCCGCCACAACACCTGGCCATTTTTTGGTTGCAGCCGTCATTATTGTTTGGCGGGCCCGGGCTGGATTCGAACCCGCCCAGCTTAGGTGTACCTGGCTGGCGCCTTAGCCCGTTGAGCTACAGGCGCTGAGCCACACTGCAGGGTTTTAAAAAGGGAACTTATGAGGCCAAGCCATAGTAGTGCCCTATGGAGGATGGACTAAAAGGGTGGGAAGTGGGCAGGAGGTAAGGCAGGAGGCTAGTGGAGTCTATTGTGGTCAATTGTGGACTGAATGCTGCTCACATGTCCTGCTACAAAACTCCCATCAGGGAGTTTTGGCTTCTGGTTCCCCACTCTTGTGCTTGACTACTAACTCATGGGTGACCCTTTTTTGCTTCCCTGACTTCCATGGCTCCTCTCCACAATGGGTCAGACACAGTGATTCTCCGATAAGGACATTCTGTGCCCTGGGCCTCTGGATCTACCATCCTCCCTGCTCCCCAAGTGTCTATATGTACGGGGACTGTCTCTCAAAACATCCGTTTCCCCATGAGTACATCAGTGGCATTTGAATTTTTCCTCTAGTAGTACCCTGAAATGCCAGCAGGTGACGCTCCAGCCTCTAGCCCAGAGGTGGTTCTCAACCTTCCTAGTGCTGCGATGTATTTTCATTGTTACAAAGGGGTCGCGACCCACAGGTTGAGAACGGAAAGATGCAGGGAAGAGAAGGGTTTGGAAGGCACAGATGCTTCACAAGACCCCCTCAGGACTCACTTGTGAGCCTTACCTGTCCCCTGCCTGGAGGTGGGCAGGAAATACCCTCCTCCCTTCTGAGGTGGAAGCAGAGACTCAGGAGGGCGGTTAACTTGCCCAAGATCACAGAGTGAGGTTGAAGTTTGCTAGGACTGGCCCTGGGATCCAAAGCCCTTGTACTAGAGTCTACAGAGAACTTTAAGCTAGTGATGGGGGCCTAGGGGACCTAAAGCTTGACCCTGGTGCCCATCCAGGTGCCCAGTTTCTGTTAAGCAAACTATTTCCAACAGAAAGCTGAGCCCAGAACCTTTTCTCTTCCAGGGCCATAAAGCTGATTTAAAAACCAAGTTATCACTAAGATCTTTATGAGGCCATCAGCTCTGTGCCCCACCCCAGGAGGCCCTAGCTGGGTGTGTGAGAGCAGCCTGGAGGGAGGGCTTCCAGAAGGAAGAGGGGCCCACCTGGGAGCCAGCGGAAGGAGGGGTCCAATAAACAACCACTCCCAGTGATAAGAGGCTGTCAGAGAGGAAGAGGCTGCCCACAGGACAGGGTGGACAGGGGCTCTCCACACACAGCACCACCTCTGGACTAGTGTCTGAGGCAGCCAGCCCCCAGTGGACACATGGGGAGACTGAAGCCTAGGGACTCAAGGTCACATGGCAAGTCAGAGGCAGAGGTGGGAGAGGACCTGCAATTTCAGACTCCCAACCTGGGACTTTTAAAAAAGGTTTCAGTGTCCTCAGGAGGGGGCACTCTGAGGATGCCATATCAGAGTTGGCTTAGGACTCTGGCAGGTGGTCCATCTAGGGGTGAAGGCAAGGGGAGAGAAGAGGCTCTTTTGCATGAAAAAGCCAGAGGAGGAAGAGGAACCAGCTATTTGCTTAAGCAAAATTCTAGCTAGTAAGTTGGGGAATGAGAGGCTCTATCCTCACAGGCGGGCTCAGGTGGAGAGGGAAGAAAAACTTCCAGATAGGCCACTGACTTCTGTGTGACCACCTCTCAGGGCTCCAGCATTCTCACCTGCAAAATGGGGATAACCATCAACTGTACCTCATTTTGTGCTGTTGTGGGGATGAACTCAGGTAACACATGCCCAGGGCTTTACATGACACCTGGCACTGAGTAAATGCTCCATAAAATAGCCATGCTATTATCATTATTATTATTTCAGCATAAGTTCAGAGAGATGGAGTGAGAGGGCACTGAGCTAGAAGTCAGGAAGCCTGGGATGGGGGGAACCCACAGGAAGGGTGGACACCACTCCTCAGTGGGGTGGGAGCTACATCCACCCAGGAGAGCACAATACTGAGGGAACCACAGAACAGTGGGGGTGGCTCCCCAGGCTCCCTGGCTTTGCCTATTGTCTGATCAGGAAAATAGTCCTTCTCTGCTCAGAAAGTCCCCTGTTGCTTTGGCCACCACCTAAGTCTTGGCCATCATCTTCATATCCCTTGGACCCCTATGCAGCTTCTTTGCTGCTGTCAGGCTCCCTGCTTCTCCTCTGGCTCATGCTGTGCACACCAGCACCCCCCTCCACAACCTTAGACCCTAAATAATAACTTCCTACAGCCCTCCTGGGACCTGGCCCACCAGACCTGGCCCTGACCCTCACCAGACTCACCTCCTGCCCCTTCTCCTCTAGAATGATCTTTCAGTACTAGGGGAGCATGTCCCCTCTGGCCTCGGGGCCTCTGTTCATACTGACCTTTGGCCCCCAATGCCCTTCCCCTCTCCCTGGGCCTTGGCTCACATGTCATTGTCACTTCCTCCTGAAAGGCTTTTCTGCTCCTCCCTCTGGGCCAAATCTCCTTATTCCTGGTTCTTGCCAAGATGTATTTTACTTTTATTTATGATTATTCGGTTCAAATTTGTCAAACCCCTTACCCCCAAGTGCAAGCACCACAAAGGCAAGACCTCACCCAATACCTGACACAGTGTCAGCACAAAGAAGGTATGTTAAAAATGTATGAAGGAGGGCGGCGCCTGTGTCTCAAAGGAGTAGGGTGCCAGCCCCATATACTGGAGGTGGTGGGTTCAAACCTGGCCCTGGCCCGAAACTGCAAAAAAAAAAGAATGTATAAAGGAGGTATGTTAAGAATGTATTGGCCACTGGACAAGGTGGTTCACACCTGTAATCCCAGCACTGTGAGAGGCTGAGGAGGGAGAATTGCTTGAGCTCAGGAGTTCAAGACTTGCCTGAGCGAGAGTGAGACCCCCAACTCCTAAAAAAATGGAAAAACCCCGTCGGGCACCATGGTGAGCACCTGTAATCCTGGAGGATTCCAAGAGGCTTCTGGAGGCTGAGGCAGTGGGATGCCCACAGCCCAAGTCTGAGGTCACAGTGAGCTGTGATGCCATTGCACTTTGCTCAGCGGCATAGGGTGGAACTCTATCTCAACAGAAAAAAAAAAAAAAAGCAAAGAAATAAAAAAAGGAGAATGTATTTGTCAAATGAATGAATATGTAATCAAATGAATTTTTATACCTATTCTCAACCTTTAAGCCTACGGTCTAGGTCTGCTTTAGCATACTCTTGGAATTAGAGGGCACTTAGAGAGCCCCGACCTCCTCTCAGTGTAGGCATCCTTTTCATAGCATTCTTAACTGGAGCTAACCTCCAGCAGTCCTGTGATGGTGAGCTCACTTTCTCTCAAAATGCCCATTTTATGATGGATGGTCCTTCAGAGAGCACTTTATTATATATGAGTGGGTTGAAATACTTGCCACTTTCTCTCTCAGGTCCCAGCCCTGCCCTGTCCCCCTACCAAACTCAGACCACACCCCAGGTCTTCTCCAGTCTGAGCAATGCCAGTTACTCCAGATCAAAGTGGAGTTCAGTCCTCTTGGTTTCTTCTCCCTCCTATGTCTTCTCAATTTCTCACTGGCCCCTTGAAAGGTTGGGTCCTGAGCAGAGCCCAGAGCTCCAGATGACTTCTGAGAAAGACTTCACCTCCATGCCCACTTCCTGACCTGGGAAAGGGGGGCCTCTGTGCTGAGCAGCCATCTGCTTGCTCATCCATGTCAGATTTTCTTCCAAGTGCCTGATACACAGCAAAGCCATGTGCTCCTCCAAGGGAGCCAAGTGCTGATCCCTGTCAGCAACAATCCAGGCATCCCTTTCCCCCTCCCACAAGCAGCCTTCATTTTGCTGCATACACCCCCTTTGCTTTCTGGGCCTCAATGCTTCTGTTGGTACAATGGACAGAGTTCCCCTGAGCAGGAAGGTGAGCTCTGGGCTTACTGAGTCTCCAGCTCTGTTACGGTATCCATCAGAACCCCAGAACAAAATTCTGACCAGGGACAGCTTTGTGGGCAGGTCACCTAGTGTTCAGAAGGGCCCCATGCTTGGTTGAAGGCTCTGCTGTCACCATCTTGAAATTCTTAATTGTTTTTTAATAAGGGACCTTTATGTTCATTTTGCAATGGGCCCTGCAAAGTACATCCTGATCCTGAAACATCTCCCTAGCTCTGAGATGATGCTGACCAGTCCCAGTAAATATGGGGACCCAAGAAAGAGACAGGTTGAAACAGATAAGACCCTAATTCTTCCCTCCTTTTGGGGGGGGGCTGCACATCTCTGCACTTGAGGGAGACAGAAAATATCAGAAAGATCAAATTCCAGGGAGGGCTTCTGCACAGTCATTGGGAACAAAGCACCTACAGGAAGGGAACCCCCAGGCTTCCTGACCCAGAGCCCTGTCCTTCATGAAACCTTCCCCAATCCCTCAGCTTTGCTCGGCTCAACTGTTCCCTGCCCCACCCCCACCCCACCCCATCACTGTAAAATGTCTGCCAGTCCTTAATGGGGGTGGCATTTAAAATATCAAGGGGTCCTCAGCTACAATAAATGGATCAGGGCTTTAGGATCCTGATTCACACAGACCAATTGCTAAAAATTAACTGGAGTACTTGTATATGAACTGTGCATATTACCTAATACCAACGAATTTCTATTAACTTGTTAGATGTGATAATGGCATATTATGTAAGAAAATGGCCATGTGTTTTAGAGATGCATGCTAAAGTATGCAGGGGTAAAATGACATGATGTGTGCAATTTGTTTTAAAATGTTTTAGAAGAGGGGGAAGATGAAATAAATGTGACAAAACCCCTAGAAAGGTTGAACCTGGGTGATAGGAATATGTACATTATAGGGGTTCATTATACAATTCTACTTTTGTATATGTGGGAACCTCTCAATTAAAGGGGGGTTGTAAAAGCGTGTATCCAAGAGAATTTGGGGAAAGTTTCTGTAATGTCCTCAGAAGACCTCCCTACTGCGTGCCTTTGGGTAGTTTTCTCTAGAGAGCCAACTTAGGAGAGCCCCCCCCAATTGCATGCGGACTCATGTATGTGCATATGTGCATTTCCTCAGGGGAAACATCCACTGCTTTCATGACTAGAGGGGTCGTGACCCCTCCTGCTCAAAAGATTAAGGACCCACTACCTTACAGACGGGAACCCTGTTTGAAGTCCCTGTTGCCTCCCTCACCTCAAGGTGGCCACTGCAGAGTGCGCTACAAACCCCAGGTGTGGCTGTGTGACCCTCACCTGGGGTCGCTTCGCTTGTGAGACCGTTTCTCCCCCTGTAAAGCGGGGTCGTGGAACAGTTCACGCCCCCACGGGAAAGACCAGGTGTTTCGGCCGCAAGGCCGCCCGCCCGCTCTCAAGCGATTCCCACACGTGGCGTTGCCAGGACCCCGGTCCAGGACGCGCCCCCCACCCCCTCCAGGTCCCGGCCAGTGCACTTCCCGCTCAGGGCAGCAATTTGTCTCCTTTTGAACCCCCCGCCCCCGACGGGTTTCCCCCTTTGATTCTTGGCCCGGAGGCTTCCCCCCGCTTTGAAATGCAAACCCGCCTCGGCTGGGGCCGCGGGCGGCTGGGAGCTATAAAAGGCCTGGGTGGGGCAGGCGGGCGGCAGGGCCGGCGGGTTCAGGTGAGCAGTCGCGCGTCGTCGGGGCGGCCGGCAGCGGCTGCTCCAGGGCCCAGCATGCGCGGGGGGCCCCGCGGCCACCATGTATGTGGGCTATGTGCTGGACAAGGATTCTCCCGTGTACCCCGGCCCAGCCAGGCCCGCGAGTCTCGGCCTGGGCCCACAAGCCTACGGGCCCCCGGCCCCGCCCCCCGCGGCCCCGCAGTACCCCGACTTCACCGGCTACTCTCACGTGGAGCCGGCCCCCGCGCCCCCCACGGCCTGGGGCGCGCCCTTCTCTGCTCCCAAGGACGACTGGGCCACCGCCTATGGCCCGGGCCCCACAGCCCCCGCCGCCAACCCAGCTTCGCTGGCGTTCGGGCCCCCTCCGGACTTTAGCCCGGTGCCCGCGCCCCCTGGGCCTGGCCCGGGCCTCCTGGCACAGCCCCTCGGCGGCCCAGGCTCACCGTCCTCGCCTGGAGCGCAGAGGCGGACGCCCTACGAGTGGATGCGGCGCAGCGTGGTGGCTGGAGGTGGCGGTGGCAGTGGTAAGGACCCCTCCCTTGCCCTCCGCCTCTGGACGGTTCTCCTGCCACCGCAGGTGCTGGTGCCCGGCCTAGGTCGCCCCCCGTCTGACCTCTGCTCTGGCCCTGCGTGGGTTCCCGGGGATGTGGCCCTCCTGACCACTCTTGTCCTGTTCTCTCACCTCCCTTCTAAGTCTCAGCCTCTTGGAGCTTTAAGAAGCACACCCTAATGCTCGTTCTATACAGATAGGGAAACTGAGACCCCTGCAAAATGAGGAAATGTGCCTTGCAGTTTCCCTGCAAGGCCAGAACTAGGAGGCAGTTCCCCATACTTGTAGCCCGGAACTTTTTTAGCAATGCTGACCCTGGTGGTCTTCATGCACTTCTACTCCTAACCCAGCGCCAAGCAAAGGCAGCAGACCCCCACCCTCAAGGAGGATCCACTGACTGTGTGAACACCGGCAGGTCACTTTCCTTTTTAGGTCTGAGTCTCCCCATCGTACATTAAAGAGACCAGTGGGACATGTCCTTTGGACTGAAAAAGAGTCCTTTTGGGTTAGTTTGGGGCAAGGGGTCCCTACCTTACCTCACAGGGCCCTCCCTGAACTCTTGACCCTGGGGGGGAGGGGTTGAGCAGTTGGGAAGGTGCCTACTGTTTGGCTCCCGAGCCTGCGAACCTCCTGCCCCCAGGCAGGCCTCTCTGATCCACCCTCTTCAAAGGCAGGGGAGGGGGCAGGACAAAGGCTCAGCTTTAATGAGGGGCAACCTGACCTCCTTTATGGGTCCCCCCTTTGTCATGTAACAGGCTGGGTCTTGGCTCAGTAGTGACTCCTGTTGGCAGGAAAGTGAACATGATTCTCCATTGTCAGGACTGTGTCCCGCCTGTCCTGACAAAGGCCACCTGGCCTTGGGGGCGGGTAGCTGGCCTGCCCACCCTTTGATGTCCAGCCCCTCCTCCCCCTTCCCCAGCTGGGAGTTAGCCTGAGACTTCCCCCACCTCTCTTAACCCCCATCTACCCATCACACCCAGCCTTCCTCCAGGACAGATGCTGGGCAGGGCTTGGTCAATAGCTACAGGTTCTGGCAATAATCACACACTCTTCTTGGAAGTCCCAGGGATACATAGAACCTCCTACTTGCCTCCAGGGAGATATAGATGACTAGGCTCTGCCACTTGTTTCTGTGGCCTTTATTAAATAATAGCAGCTAATGTTACCAAACACTAATGTACCAGGCACTGACCTAAAATCTTGCATATATTAACTCATTTACCTCTTCTAACATTACAGGAAGTACTTTTATCACCTCCATTTTTAAGACGAAGAAACTGTGGCTTGAAGAGGTTAAATACTGCCCAAGACCATGTAACCAGTAACTGATGGGGCTGGGACTTGAACCAGGCGGACAGAGTACCATGCCTGTCCTCTAATCCACAACACTTAGATCAATCATCTTTTCTGGGTCTCTGTTTTAGTGTCTGTGAACTGAGAGGAAAGTGCAGAGGTTTGTACCTTAGTTTGAGGGTACAAAAGAACTCCTCTGAAAAAAATTTGATGGGAAGTACAAAACTCCCTATTAAAAAAAAGTCGCAACATTGGATAAAACTCACCCCTCACACTTGGTGGGGCATTTTCAGGAGTTCTGGAGGCCACTGGAAGCTTTATCTGTAAATCTCTGTGTTAGATTGTATGAGAGGAGGTGGGAGGAGGTGTGGACCTTTGGGGTCCTGCAGTTCTAGGTCTGCCCAGCTCTGGAGAAAGAAGCCTGCCTTTCTTGCTCTTCTGTTCCACTTTCTACTTCCTGCTGATCAGGTGACTTTGGAGATGGACAGGGAGGTTCCCCATGGGTAGGGACTTGGAGAAAGGCCATCACTGTGTGAGAAGAAAGGAAAGGGCTAATGGGAATCAGAGGTCTAGTGGAAGCTTGGGGGAGCTTCGAGCTGTGTATTGTGGGACAAATCACCTTGACTCTCTTGGGCATAAGAGCTGCCAAACACAGCTTACCCTCTGGTCTCAAGAGTCACACATAAACTGTTATTTGCAGGTAGATGGGTATGTGTGACTGTGCCCAAAGGCAAAAGCATTTCTTGTTTTGCTTTCACAAACTGAAGGTAAGAGCCAAGGGAGGTTTAGGGGTTCTGAGACTCCAGGGACAGGGCTGCCCCACCTTGCCAAGGATTTAGAACCTTTTTGAGGCCAGAGCTGCTACTGCCTATCTCCTGGGGGCATATGATACTCACAGGTGCTCCTGAAGCAGGGGCAGAATTGGGGTAGGTCACAGGTTTGCCTTGAGAGAGAGGCCAAAGCCCTCCTGTCTTTGGCTTCTGTTTCTCCTTCTGGACATTGAAGGCACAGGATTTCCAGGGCTGGTTGGCTGGTACAGCTGAGGGAAAGTCGTTGCTGCTACCATCTTCCCAGCCCTCACCAAATCTGACCACCAGGTCTTCAGCCTGCCACCCTTCGTGGCCAACCCCGTCCCATGCTTCCCTGCCCCACTGAGCCTCTACTGTTACAAAATATCCAAACTAGATAGTTAGATATCAGACATATAGATGGGGAGGCTGAGGTCCAGAGACTGTTAAGGACTGTTCCAATTTCACGTAAGTGGAGGGTGAGCCGGGACAGATGCCAGATGGATGGGTTAAAATTTTTTTGTGGCTTCCTATCATCTTAGGATGAACTCTGCACTCCTTCCTGAGGTCTCCAAGACTGTACAACATCAATACCTGGCCCTCCAGGCTGTTCTCCCTTTGGCCTCTAAGCTACCGCCACTCCAGCCTTCTTTTAGTTCCTCAGACCTGCCAAGTCCTACTTCAGGTCTTATGCATGAGCTGTTTCCTCTTTCAGGAATGCTCTTTGCCTTGATTCTTTGCAAGCCTGGTTCCTCCTTCTCACCCTTCAGGCCTTAGCTTAATGGTCACCTCCTCCTAGACGCCCTCCATGATCCTCTACAGTAGACTCCCTTTATACTCATGGATAATCTGTGTTTGCTTCAGAGCACTAACCCCAATTCCAGTTCACTCACTTACCTAAATGTATGCCTGTATGTTGTCCATTACACTGAGGTCCAGAGCTGTGTCTGTTTGACCCACCACTTCATCCTTGGGACCCAGTTCAATGTGTGACATTTAGTAGGTGCTCAGACATTCTGTTGAATGAATGAACAGGGCAAGTATGCGGGGGAAAAAGACATCTCTGGGAGTAAAAGGAGAGTGGGAGATCTTGGATCTGACTCAGGTTTCTGAGGTCCCAGCCCTGGGCTTGGGACATGCAATTCTCCAGCCAAGCAGTTTCAGCCAACGGGAGTACTGTCTCCCCACTTGGACAGTACCCCCGACTCATTTGGAGAACTGGTGACCTGAGGCTGGTGAGCTCCCGCTTTATTCTAAGGAGAGGGTGGTGACAATGGGAAAAATGAAGGAGAGGTTTTTGGGCTTCCGTCAGTCTTCAATCCATAAACAAAATATTAATCCGTTCCGAGCAATTAGTATCACTTGGCTGAAGTGGGAGTGGAAATGAGAAGAAGGGGTTCTACTTTTTGTCTTTTCTCTTTGCATCTATAAATATCAGCATTTTCACTAGGAGGATTATAAATCATCCCTTTCTAGAAGGCTTAGCCTCTAGTTCCTTGCGAATGCAGTTACAGTACTGCACAAGTCAATGGCCCACTATGGCGTCTGAGGTCTCACAGGACTGGGGAGATGTTCACTCAGATGATGAGACTATTGCAGTGGGGTTTAGGACCGCTTCAGCTTTCAGATGAGAGAAACTCAGGCCCATGAAAGCAGTGAACACCCTCTTCCTTCCCCATTTCAGGCCTTCTCCTTTGGTCCATTGCCACAGCCACCTTGAAGCAGCCTCTCTGATGCCCTTGCTGTCTTCTAAACCATTGCCATATTTGCCTTCTTAAGGCACATCCCCCTGCTTAAGAGTATTCTGTGGCTCCCACTGCCATGGAATTGACCATTTCATTTTATGTCATTTCATTGCTATAAAATCCAGTCCAATTTCTGTGGCATTCAGAGACCTCTTGACAACTGGCCCCAACTCTGTATTGAAGTCATTCCATTCTCCTACTAGTTTGCTGGGACTTGGGGGTGTCCAATCCATGGCCTGTGGGCCACATGAAGATTATGCAAGGACTTTTGTGCTTATCTGTGGTAGTGTATATCATGAAAATTATGCGCATTTTTCCTTGCTCATCAACTTTTGTTCATGTTTGTGTATATTTAATATGTGGCCCAAGACAACTCTTCTTTTTCCAGTGTGGTACAGAGGAACCAGAAGGTTGGACATCACCTACAGAGATCATCCTTGAGGACAGTTAAGAGCTGGGGTTTGGGAATCTCAAACCTGGATTGCATTTCTGTTAGAAGCTATATAGCCTCAGGCAAGCTAACTTCGATCATTTCTCTTAGTCTGGGTTTCTTCCATTGTAACATT
Organism: Arctocebus calabarensis; assembly: GCA_963573935.1. Classification (NCBI taxonomy): domain Eukaryota; kingdom Metazoa; phylum Chordata; class Mammalia; order Primates; family Lorisidae; genus Arctocebus; species Arctocebus calabarensis. The sequence goes on from CAUYON010180174.1 coordinate 11,245, forward strand.
AGGATAAAAGGATTGCACCTTGAAGCAGTGGTGATTGTAAAGCCTAGCCCTGCACCTAGCACACAGTAGGTGCTCAGAAGTACCTGTGCCCACCTGGGCCAGTCCTTGGCAGGTGCACTTAAGCACACTCCTCACAGGCCCTACCTCTCCAGTCTGGTCTCTTCTTCTGCAGCTTTACCAGTGCAAATGCTGCTCTTTCTCCATGCCTACCTCCTACTAGGAAGCCCTCCCTGTCCCCCCAGCACACTGTATCAGGCTCTTGTTTTAACAATACTTATCACTGACTACTTTCATCATAGTGTTTGTCCTTGCTATCTACCATGTGTAATCCCCTCAAAAATCAGTCCCATCTTCATCCTGCCTTGCACATAGTAGGAACTCATGATACATAACCATGGCATTGGCTGAATCCTTACCATGTGCCAGGCACTGTGGCAAGAGCTTTACATGAGTCATTACACTTCAATCTATTCATAATAATCCCGAGAGGTGTAAGGATCTATTATTAGACTCACTTTACAGATAAGGTTAATGAAATTCAGAGCAGGTAAGGTGGCCTGCTAAGCTCACACAGCAAGGATATGGCAGCATAACTTTCACACCCCAAGTCTACAGCCCAACAAGCACCTGTCAAATGAAACAACATGCTCGGAGATAGGAGCCCCAGACCCCTGGTCCCACATGCATCCCAACCCAGGTAGGGAAAAAGGAGGCCAGTCAGGGAACAAGGTAGAAGAGGCTGGGGTTGGAGGGGATGACAGCAGGATTTAGGCTGTTTAAAACTGGCTTTCCAGGCAGAAGCTACATTTGACACCTCATCTCTCAGATGTAGCTGGGAAGGGGAATGACCCAGTTAGAAGGTGGCGGAAGGCTTTTTTTGGTTAGGTGTCCCCCCACCCCCTGCGCTTTGGCAGATATTGCTGCTGAGAGCTTAGGGAATCATTGGGAAGGTCCAGAATGGCTTTGTTAGCAGCAGGTCTGGCTTGTCAGTAGGAAATTATATTAATGGATGGCCTCTCAGGTTTCTGTCTTGAAGCTCTTGGCTTTTTGAAAGACCATTCACGTCTAGAGTCAGGGCCATGCTGGACCCTCCCCATGCCACCCACACTCACCCCTCACACTTGGTGGGGCACCTTACATCGATCCTCAGCATCACCAGAAAGGAGCAGGCTAGGCCCAGCATCCTCCCATGACGTCCTGTTGCTCTTCAAATCCAAAGAGGCTCTGCCAGCCTCTCTAGCCTCCTCTCTCATTCATTTATTCTTGCAGTCAGGCAGTCAAAGTCTCTGAGTGTCTCTTCTGTGCCAAACATGCTTCTGGACATTGGAGGTTGTGGCCTAAACAAGGCAGGTGGGATCCACCAGAGGCCCGGCACTCTCCACTCCTCACTTTGTTCCTCCTTGCCTGAGGGCCTTTGCATGTGCTGTGCCCTCTTCCTAGGATATCCTTCCTAGCTCCTTCTCAACCTTCACCTTGGCTTAAATGTTGCCTTCTCCAGGAGACCTCCCTTAGCTAGGGAAGAGTAGTTTTCTGTCCCTTACCTCCTCACTCAGTCTGGCTCTCAGCTCCCTGCCCCCTTTCCTTCCCATTACTAATCATGGTTTGCCATTATTTCATTTGTTTTTAATCTACAACCCTATGAATGAGGGGAATTAACTATTTCACAAATAAACCCTGAGCATCTATTATAATACTAGTAATATGAACTAGCATCTATTGAGCCTTCAGCATGTGCTCAGCATTGTTCCAAATGCAGGATTTCTGACCTGGGAACATTTCTTCTCCATTAGATTAGTGATTTGGACTAGGGCTGTGGGAGTTATAGAGATGGACAAAAGTATGTGCTTCAGAGGATGAAGTGACCAGCTGCTGGAGTGGAGGGGAACGAGGGAGACAGGACTCAGTGGTACAACGTTGGCATTTGACCTAAGTGGCTAGAGGATGGGGCTGCTGTTTACTGAGATAAGGAAGAAAAGGTAGTAGCAGGTTTGCTTCATATATTCACCAAGGATTCATCAGGTACTCACTGTGTGTGTCAGGTATGTGGTAGGCACTGGGTGAGCAAAATGACATGATCCATACCCTCACCAAACACACAAGCATCTAAGGCCCAAGGAGAGGGTATTGCCAAAGCCAGGCAGCCAGCGAGGGTAGCAAAGGGCTGGAGGCCAGAGCCCCTTCCGGTACCCCCACCCTCAATGTGAGACTACAGGACCCACAAGTACAGAGGATTAGCATGGACTTCACTTCCAGACTAGAAGAAGATGGCCAGTGGGGCAGTGGCCTGGAACTACCAGGAAACAGCTCAGGGAAGCTTCACATTGTTCAGCCTGGGAGGAGACCAGAATGGATGCAATTCTTGTTTGCAAATCTTAGAAGGGCTTCCTGTGGCCCTATCGATAAACTTAGGAAGAGCATATATGAGTGATAGACACCAGAACAGCCTGACTTGCAGCTTGTAGGTATGAGTGACATGCAACATGGGCATCTGGCTATTGGCAGGAGTTTGACTTCGCACTATTGTCCAACAGGACTTTCTGCCATGATAAAAATGCTGTGTGAAAATGCTGTCCAATAGGATAACCACTAGCCAAATGTGGCTATTGAGCACTGGAAATGCAGCTAGTGTGACTAAGAAACAGAATTTTACATTTTATTGAATTGATTTCAATTTAAATAGCCACATGTGGCTAGTGGCTGTCATATTAGACAGCATAGGAAAATCCTTCTTAAGAGTTCCTAGCATGGAAATCCATTCTGGATGGGCTCCTGTTCTCCCATTGAGGAATCTCTTCTATCTCTTTTGGTTCTTTTGTCTCTATGGTATCATCATCTTCATCATCATTGTCGTCACAGATAGTTTTTATTAATAATTACTTTGTTAGCTAGATTATCACAATTGGTCTCCATAACTACCATGTAAAGGAGGCATTCACATGTTCGTTGTATAGATAAATACACTTCGATTCAAAGAGGCCCACTGACTTGCCTGGGGACATAACTGCTGTCATGTGGCTGGGCTGGGTTAGAACCATCAAGTCTATCTAAAGTCCCTTTCTCTCTTCTGCCTCCCAAAGTCAGGTCAGACTGTGGACCTTGATGAAACAGATAGGATAGCAGATGGTGCAAAGGTGGCCCTGGAGGATGGGGGTGCAGCTATGACTGAGAACTCTGAGAAGCAAGGAGGGTGACAGTGGGGAGAGGAGGTCTGGCTAAGGCTGCAGGGCTTTTGTGGGTGGCTGACCCAGCCAACCCCTCCTATGCCACCCTGACGCCAACCTCATCCCTGCTCAAGGGCTTGAGTGAGGAACTACGGTAGAGCAGCCTAATATTGCAAATCAGCCAGGAAAAGGACCCTTTTGTGGCCCAACAGCCACAAAAGTCATCCATCGTTGTGGAACTGGTGAGCTCAGAGCTGTGCAATGGAGGGCCTATCCCAGTAGTAGAGATGGGAAAACAGGCTCTCATGGGAGATCACATGAATAGCTGGGGGCCCTGCCAGGTCTGCCAGGCCAGTGTGTTCTCTATCCTGCAGCTCCCCATCGGGTGACATTCCTCTCTCTCCCAAGGGATCCCTCCAACATTCACTTCTGCAAATAGCTCAGTCTTCCTTTTCATCTCTATAGCTCTCTGCCCCTTACAGACTGCTTTTACAATCATTCTGTTCCCCAGGCTGGGGGAAGGAAAGGCTACTTGTCAAGGTCGGGACTACAGCCCAAGCCTCTTGCCCTTCAGCCAAGGTCTAGAACTCACCCCTGTACACTCGACCTTTCCCAACCCTCAGTAGTGTGGTGCTGCTAGGATATAGGTCCCAGAAGACTCACCACCTTGGGGCTGGCCCACACTGTGTCATCTTTGCAACTCTCCTCCGTGTGTCACCTTGGGTGGGGAGATTGGTCCACCTGAGTACCTCAGTCTTTCCCAGCTTTCCTTTTGCTATTTTCCCTGCAAATGGCCTAGCAAGTGATCTTATCTGGGAAAATATATCTGGAGACTCTTTGCAGTAGGAGTCTATGGCTTACCTATTCCAACTTCTCACCAAAGGCCTTATCCTCTCCCCTTTGTCACTCCCAGACTGGCACCACAGATGTGGGTGAGCACCCAGTGTGGGTCCCCAAGGGACTTGGCTGGAGGATGTGCAGAGCATTACCTCCTTGTGAGTGCTAACTGGTGCCACAGGCAGAGAGGGGGATTTAATCCTTAAGGGAAAGCTCAGAACTGCAGAGTCCAGAGGGCCCTCAGATTGGTGCACAGGAGAAACTGAGGCTTAGAGAGGAGGAGGGACTTATTCAGGGCCACACAGATAGGATAGAACTGCTGACTTCAGCTGGTGGTTCAGAAGGCCCAGGGAACTTGTTAAAAATGGCAGGGAGATTACGTGGAGTAGATCTGGGGTAGAGCTAGCACATATGTATCTGGAGCCCCCCATGTGTGCCTCTGTGTGTTGGGCATCTTGATGCATAGCCAACTAGGCTTGGACCACCCAGGGAGGGATCACAGGGCTAGATTTGTGGTCCAGACCTTGAGGGCCACAGCTGGTCATCCCCCAGGGCCACAAACCCAGTAGGAAAAAGGCAAAGGAAGTGCTAACCCAAAAGCCATCTGATTTTCTTAGAGCTACTCACCCCATCCTGGAGCAGAGGTCACACTCTATCTTAGCCTGGATGTGGCTAGGCGGGGGGCCCCATTGCAGGCTGTCGTGGCTCTTGGCCACTGTCCTCCAGCTGGGAAGGCCTGGTGTCTAGACTCTCAGACTAGGAACTCAGACTCAGAATTCTTTCAGCTACAATAACAAACACAATCAGAAAATCAACAAACATTGAGCTCTTCACGTTACCAAGTTGGAAGGGACCTTATAAATAAATGGTCTCTTCCAAAACACCACCTATTACACAGACCCATTTCCTGGCATTCCTGACAGATGGTCATCCCATTGCTATTGGAAATGAGTAAGATCTGCTTCCACCCTGTACATCTATCCCATGCCAGTAGGTACAGGGCTAGACATCATTCACCCATCTCATGCCATCCCCTGTAAGTCTCGGGGTTGGAGATAATTACAGGAAACTTTACACTGTGTGATAGGTTCTAAGTGTTCTTTCTGAGGATGGATAACCTGTTCGAATCCCACCTGCCAGATGTGTGGATCTCTCTGACTCTCAGTTTTCTTATCTGAAAAATAGGGATAAAACTTGTACAACTCCATGAGTTGTTGAGGGATGTGTACAAAGAGCCTGGAATGTGGATGTATTGGCTCTTATTAGAATAACAATTATCCCTATTTTACAGATGCAGAAAATGAGGCTCAAAGAGGTAGGGAGACGGTCCTAAGTAACCCAGCCAGTGATGAACTGCACTCCACAACCACAGAGGTTTGCTTGCCCAGACAACCACATCAGGGCCACCTGGAGAGTTATTAAAGTACCAACATCCCTGAGCCTCATTTCAGCTCCACTGAATTCAAGTTTTCTGGGCCAGGATCTGTACTTTGTAAAAGTTAGGGTTCAGTGGCTTATGCCTGCAATCTCAGCTACTTGGGAAGCTGAGTCAAGAGGATCACTTGAAGCCAGGAGTTTGAGACCACCCTGGGCAACATAGGAAGACTACTCTCTCTCAAGAAGAAAAGCTCTCCAGGTTGTTCTGAGCTGCTGGTCTGGCATTTGGTCAGCCATTAGCAGACCAAATGCTCAAGGGGACGGGGAGTTTGCTGCCTCCCACAGCAGCCTGATTCACATGGTTGGGGCCTTCTGTGCATCCCACAGCCAGATCAGAGAGAGCCTCTCTTTTGGGACAGTTGTCCGGGCCTCTTTTCTCTTGTGCTCACTCCTGAGGAGCTTCTGCCCATTCTCCCTCCCACCCACTCACACTGGCATCTGTCCCAGAGGGTTACTCATTAGGTGGCTGGGAGTGGCCAGGCCCTCATTAGACACCTGTGAGAGGACGCGGACTTCCCCTCAGCCCCACATCCCAGGGGCCTGTAAATCATTCATCCCAGGCCCTTTCCCCACCCCGCTGCTCTCACGCACCTTTCCGCCTCCTCCTTCCTAGATGTTGGAGGTGACACAGGTGCTCAGAGAAGGGGCAGGGGGTGGCCTGGAGCGGTCTGGAGTTCTGGCCCAGAGCTGGGACTAGAGCTCAGTGTTCCTGACCATCATTAAAAATTAAATTCACCTCTGCACGTGAAAATTAAAACACCCAGTCTCCTTCCTATCTGTAGCTTTCCAGCCTCTGGTTCCTTCTCAGAGGCAGCCCCTATCATTGGCTTCTCATATATTCTTTCACAAACAGATGTGGATGAGTTTGTGTGTGTGTCCCCAGTTTTTCTACATAAATGGTAACATACTATTTACACCATTCATGTCTTACTTTTTGTCAAATATCTTAGAAATTACTCCATATTGGTACATATGGAATTTTTCTTTCTTTCCTGGAATTGGGGTCTTGCTCTGTCACCCAGGCTAAAGTGCAGTAGCATGACCATAGTTGACTGTAGACTCAAACTCCTAGGTTGAAGTAATTCTTGTGCCTGAGCCTCCCGAGTAGCTAGGACTATAGCTACTCACCACACCTGGACAATTTTTTAATATTTTTGTAAAGATGAGGTCTCACTATGTTGCTCAGGCTGGTCTCAAACTGCTAGCCTTAAGCGATCCTCCTGCCTTGGCCTCCCAAGATACTGGGATTACAGGGTTTTTTTTGTTGTTGTTGCAGCCATCGTTATTTGGCGGGCCTGGGCTGGATTTGAACCCGCCAGTTCAGGTGTACATGGCTGGCGCCTTAGCCCGCTGAGCCACAGGCACCGAGCCTGGGATTACAGGCTTAAGCCACTGTGCCTGGCCTATAGTTTCCTTTTATGATGGCATAATACTCCTCTCCATGGTTAACCAGTTCCCTACTTGTACACACACATGCTGTTTTTAGTCTTATGGTATTAGAAACACCACTGAGCAGGTCTCTGTGGGCTTAGTTCCTGGAAGTGGACTTCAGGGGTGAAAGGGTATGTGTCCGCTAAATGAGGCTAGATATTGCAAGTTGGGCTCCAAGGAAGATATTCCTGTTATCACTCCTTGGACAACATATGGGATTCCCTGGTTCTGGGCCACACAGTGTGATATCAAACATTTTGTTCTTTGGCAGAGCCATTTTCTTAGCAATTAAACTGTGTACTTCAAACAGTTCCAGCAGATAGAAGTTGGCCAATAGGCTTCTGAGCTTACCAGCCCCTCACCAGGGCCCATAGAGGGAGTGGCAAAGCCCGTGGGCCAGGTCTTCACTGCAGTCTTGCCAGGACAGAGAGAAGTCACTGTGTAGCTAAAGCCCTGTCTCTGTTTAGCCCACCCACCTACCTTCATCTGGGGAAGAGCCAGTCTAGAGGTGAGGACACCTGAGTCCTGGTCATAGCACTACTAGGCAGGATGGCTCTCAGCAAATGCCCTTTCTGAGTTCCATCTATGAAATAATACGTCCATGCTTTCTCATCAGGAAGGTGGGGGTAAGAACTGGGGTGCCAAAGGGCAGGCAGCTTACATGACCACTGCCTGCAATTTTTCAGGCCCAGGTCCACGTGGGCAGGAAGCCTCATCCCCTGCCTGGGCCTGTCCTCCTCCTGGAGGTGGCTTAAGATCTCTGGGCATTTTAAAGGCCCCCAACCTACAGGTCTTCCAGCCCACGTCTGGCGACTCTTCGGGGCTTATGCTCACCATGGTCTGTTCCCTCCTTTCCCAGCAATAGGTGGAGGGGTGGTCTGCTGTTATACTATGTCATCAATGCTTGTGGGTGCTCCACAACAGACTCAGTAGGCCTGAAATAAGGCAGGGTGAGGAGTTGTGCCCCTCACGGGAGGGCCAGTGAGAGCTCTAGACCAGGGGACGTGGCTTTAGGCAAGTCAGTGCCTGTTGGGGTACCTAGTGACCCTGGCTATGTAGGGAGGTCAGACTAGGACTCACCAGGCCTCTCCTTTGGACCTCGGTGGCCATGTCACCATTGTGAACCATGGTCTCTCCCTCTGTAAAGTGGGAGGAGACTACACTCCCATGACCTTTTCTGGATTTAGTCCAGTGGACTCTGTGGGGTTGTGGATTCAGGGCCATGCTGGACTCTGATGGTGGTGACATTAGGCAGAACTGTTGTTGAGTCAGCGTCGAATTTTCTAGGCCAAGGAGGGGCTCCATCTGGAGCCAAGGCCTGGGCAGCCACTCCCTTGGCCTTTTCCCGGGGCCAGGCCTGGCCAGAGGCCGAGGGTATCCCGTGCTGCAGCAGGCAGCAGAGTGGGGTCAGTGGATATGGAGTGTCCGGTGCGGTTCCGCTGCTCTGGCAGAAAACCCAGGGAAAGCTGCCCAGGAACATCTGCTGTCTTCCATTCTCCACAAAACTGTTCGGCTCCTGGGGAGCCCAGTGGCTGTCCTGCCAAGCTGCGTAGGCTTGGTGGAGGGGGTGGTAGTTAGCACAGAGACGCTGAGGGACAGGCAGGGCTGGGCTGTGACCCAGGGAGGTGAGGGCCAGGCTGTCGTCTGGGGCACTTGAGCGACGGGTCATTGGTTATTTGGAGACCCATCATGTCCTGGTGGGACACATGTGTGGGGTCTGAAAGTGCTTGTGTGTGTCTCCTATTTATAGCTACATGCTTAGCTTCTTATAAAGGAAACTGGTGTTTGGCCAGGCCCCCACACCAGCCAGACCAAGCACGATTCTTAATATTCTCTCCAGACAGATCTTCTATCCCAGTCCCAAAGAAAGCCCTGACATTAACCCCAGACAGTCTTCAACTCTGGTTCTTGGCCCCAGGCTGAGCCCCATAGAGAAGCTGGGGCACTGCCCTCTCTCCTGGGTTACTGAGGGTCTCCTATATTTCCCCTTCTTCCTGCTACTCTGTTCTCTATGCATCAGACCTCATGTCTCCTCTGCTCAGAATCCTGCGATGGCTCCCACCACTAAGTACAACCCAGAGCCCCTCTCCATGTCCCATCCCTGTCCCCTTGGTCTCTGCACCCCACCAGCTTCCTCAATGTTCTTTAGACACACCAGGCAGTAGACATGTTCCCACTTCAGGCCCTTTGCACTTGATGTTCCTTCTACCTGGAACCCTCTTCCCGAGATATCCACATAACTATCCCTCACCTCCTTTAGATATTTCCTTAAATTCTCTTTCTCAGCTGGGTACAGTGGCTTACACCTATAATCCTATAATCTCAGCTGGGTACAGTGGCTTACACCTTGAGTGGCTAAGGAGAGAGGACTGGTAGAGGTCAGGAGTTTGAAACCAGCCTGAGCAACATGGCAAGACCCTATCCTATGAATTGGGCTGCAGTAAACATTCTGGAGCAACTATCTCTATTGTAAAGTGATTTTTGGTCTTTTGGATATATACCTAGTAGAGGAATTGCAGGATTGAATGGCATGTTTATTGCAGCCCAATTCATAGTTGCCAAGTCATGGAAGAAGCCCAAGTGCCCACTGACCCACGAATGGATTAACAAATTGTGGTATATGTACACCATGGAATATTATGCAGCCTTTAAAAATGGAGACTTAAAAAAAAATAAAATAAAAATGGAGACTTTACTTCTTTTTTTTTTTTTTTTTGTAGAGACAGAGTCTCACTTTATCGCCCTGGGTAGAGTGCCGTGGCGTCACACTGCTCACAGCAACCTCCAGCTCTTGGGCTTAAGCGATTCTCTTGCCTCAGCCTCCCTAGTAGCTGG
>CAUYON010180175.1:0-20225 GCA_963573935.1 Arctocebus calabarensis
TCTCAAGCAATCCTTCAGTCTTTTTTTTTTTTTTTTGAGACAGAGCCTCAAGCTGTCACCCTGCTCACAGCAACCTCCAATTCCTGGGCTCAAGCGAGTCTCTTGCCTCTGCTTCCCAAGTAGCTGGGACTACAGGCGCCCGCCACAATGCCTGGCCATTTTTTGGTTGCAGCCGTCATTGTTGTTTGGCGGGCCCGGGCTGGATTCGAACCTGCCAGCTTAGGTGTACGTGGCTGGCGCCTTAGCCTGTTGAGCCACAGGCGCCGAGCCAATCCTTCAGTCTTGACCTCCCAAAGTTCGATGATTTCAAGCATGAGCCACAGTGCCAAGTCTCAATTTTGATTTCTAATAGGATAAATATCAACAGATATAACTCACATATATAAAAGCTCTTATACCCTGAATAATTCTTTTTTTTTTTTTTTTTTGAGACAGAGCCTCAAGCTATCACCCTGGATAGAGTGCTGTGGGACCACAGCTCACAGCAACCTCCAATTCCTGGGCTCAAGTGAGTCTCCTGCCTCTGCCTCCCAAATAGCTGGGACTACAGGCGCCCGCCACAACGCCCGGCCATTTTTTGGTTGTAGCCATCATTGTTGTTTGGCAGGCCCCGGATGGATTCGAACCTGCCAGCTCAGGTATACGTGACTGGCGGCTTAGCCTGTTGAGCCACAGGCGCTGGAGTCAAATTTTTAAAAGAATAAAGGATGCTAAAATAAAAAAGTTTCTGAATCATTGACTGGGGTGCTAGGAGATAGGACTGGGGCCCAAGTGTAAATGTGGGGAGGGGGCTTGGAGGTAAAAGATTTGAATCCTCCCTGATAGTAGAAAGGATTTACAATGAAAGAATCTAGTATAAAAATTTTAATACTCAATATATGCTGATAATGTTTATCTTTTATATTGTATCTTTTGTAATCACTGAAAACATGACTTGTATATTACAATTTTAATAGATTTTTCCTTTCTTAAAATGTGTATATATTTTTTGACACCCTCTATAGATACCTGAAGAAATCTGTAAAAAGCTGAAAATGGTTACCTATGGCTGTGAAGTCCAGAACAGTAGCCACTAGTCAATGTGACTATTAAGCACTTGAAACGTGGCCAATCTGAGTAAGGAAACGCATTTTTAAATTTTTTTTTTCTTGAGATAGAGTCTCATGATGTCACCCTCAGTAGAGTTCTATGGCGTCAAAGCTCACAGCAACCTCAAATTCTTGGGTTCAAGCAATTCTCTTGCCTCAGCCTTCCAAATAGCTGAGACTACAGGCATCTGCCTCCTAAGTAGCTGGGACTACAGGCGCCTGCCATAATGCCCAGCCATTTTTTGGTTGCAGCCATCATTGTTGTTTGGTGGGCCCAGGACTGGATTCGAACCCGCCAGCTCAGGTGAATGTGGCTGATGCCTTAGCCCATTGAGCCACAGGCGATGGGCCATTTTTTTTGCTTTTTTAAAAAAATGCAACTAGCAGAACATTTTATGTGGCTCATGTTGTATTTCGATTGCACAATGATGTTCTAGGGAATAGGAAGTTCTGGGGGCCATTGGGAGGAGAAAGCTGTTTTTTTTTTTGCAGAGACAGAGTCTCACTTTATCACCCTCAGTAGAGTGCCATGGCGTCACACAGCTCACAGCCACCACCAATTCCTGGGCTTAGGTGATTCTCTTGCCTCAGCCTCCCCAGTAGCTGGGACTATAGGCACCTGCCACAACGCCCACTATTTTTCTGTTTTTGAAGTTCAGCCGAGGCCGAGTTTGAACCCACCACCTTTGGCATATGGGGTCGGCACCCTACTCGATGAGCCACAGGAGCTGCCCCCCCCCCTTTTTTTTTGCAGTTTCTTTTTCGCTGGGGCTGGGTTTGAACCTGCCACCTCCGGCATATGGGGCCAGCGCCCTCCTCCTTTGAGCCACAGGCGCTACCCTGGAAAGCTGTTTTTTATAACTACAACTCTTTGTTAGGAGACAGTTCTCCATGGGTCCCTTGCATTGCTGTCCCGCAAGTAAGGCACTAACCACTCTTTTCTTTCGGACCTTTATTTTGAGACAGAGTGTCACTCTGTCGCCCTCGGTAGAGCGCTATGGCATCACAGCTCACAGCAACCTCGAACTCTTGGGCTTAAGCAATTCTCTTGCCTCAGCCTTCTGAGTAGCTGAGACTACAGGTGCCTGCCACAATGCTCAGCAACTTTTTTAGAGATGGGGTCTTGCTCTTGCTCTGGCTGATCTTGAAACTCATGAGTTCAGGCAATCCACCAGCCTCAGCCTCCCAGAGTGCTGGGATTACAGGTGTGACCCACCATGCCTGGCCCTTCAAGGTTATTTTTATAACGAATATTCTTGAAAGACAGAGATGGCATTTTCCTTCCTAGCATCCTGTACTTACTGACAATGTGTGTATAATGAACATGTGTGTGGAGCAAAGCAAGGCATGCTTACTGCCCACTAAAAGATTCCTAAGCTCAGGGTCCCTTTCTTACCATGCAACCCACCTTGTATACACTTAATACTTGGTCCTCTTTGCATCACCCTTGGGGAATCACGGCTCATGGAACTTACATGAAAAATGCTGATCATCCATTACTGCTGCTACAATGAAGCACAAACTGTCCTTTATCTCTGGCCCAGGAGTCTGCATATTGTGCTAGTATCCATGAAAATTGCAGCAGATTTGTCTGCTTTCAAGTAGAGTAAAATTTCAGACCCTTCATAGTTCTTGGCACTGTTGTAGAAGTATCTGCTTTTCTGAACAACATTTGATAAAGTTTTACAACTTTGATAAAGTAAGGACTACACTTAAAAACAATTTTTTTTAGAACTACAATTTTTTTAAAGTTTTATAGGCAGTGATAAAATTAAGAGTTGTAAAGATGAATACTCAGTTTTTAAATATAACTGACATAAATCAACATTATAAAGCCTTGATAAGAAGAACAGGGGACAGTGTCTGTGGCTTAAGGAGTAGGGTGCCGGCCCCATATAATGGAAGTGGCAGGTTCAAACCCGTCCCCGGCCAAAAACTGCAAAAAAAAAGAAGAACAGGTATTCAAATTACCTCTTCTCCATTCCTACTTTTTAAAAAATTACATCCACTACTTAATTCCTTATTAAAACATATTTTACAGCTCGGTGCCTGTGGCTCAATGGGCTAAGGTGCCAGCCACGTATACCTGAGCTGGCGGGTTCGAATCCAGGCTGGGCCCAGCAAACAACAATGGTGACTGCAACCAAAAAATGGCCGGGCGTTGTGGTGGGCACCTGTAGTCCCAGCTACTTGGGAGGCAGAGGAAGGAGACTCGCTTGAGCCCAGGAATTGGAGGTTGCTGTGAGCTGTGATGCCATAGCACTCTATCCAGGGTGACAGCTTGAGGCTCTGTCTCAAAAAAAAAACAACAAAAAACCATATTTTACAATTATGTAAAAATTTATAAAATTAATGAAATTGTCAATGAACTCTTCTTAATTTTGAGTTAGATAAAATTAAATAAAGTTAGGTTTTATTTTTGTGGCCACCTATGGAAGAAAAAAAATCGGCTCTCCATGCCTGAATAACGTGAGAAAATTCTATAGATTCTTTTTCATTTACTCATTACACTACTGAGACAAAATGTCCCTTAAATAACTAACCCTGCATTTCATTCACTAATGAAAATAGCATTCATTAATACATTAACAGAGGAACCATCCCTTTGTCCCCTGGGATACAAGCAGCTGATAGTCTGGGGAGGAAATGAAACCTACAGCACAGACTTTACAAGAAAGACAAAATACACCCACTCCGGTCTAGCCACCAAGTGGAAATTTCCAAGTTCATCAAGAGGAAATGAAAGAATCCAAGAAGGCTTCCTCAATTACAACTGCCCAGGATCTTGGAAATGGGTGGGATTTAGACACTGGGAAATAGGAGAGAAATGCATTCCCTACTTTTATGCTTGCTCAGGAAGTGGAAACCCAGGGCAAAGGAAGCCTGAAAGGAAGAAGGAAATGTGACGTACAATAAATGCTGTTTTAAAAAAAGAGGAAGGTGAGTGAGAAATAACAGGTGTTTGCCACTCATGTTCGGTAACCCTAAAGACCTCCGTCCCCAATCTATGACAGTAAGTCTGTTTCACAATGATGAACGGTAATAATAAATACGTTCCTAAGCATTATCTGTAGAAACATGGGCAAAATTTCAGTACAGAAATCAGAAGAGTGATGATAAACAGAGGTTGCTTTGAGACACACACACACTGATTTAAAATGACCACTCCTCAGAAAGCCCACCTGAGAAGTAGGCTGCAGAAAAGTTCTACGCTAAGAAGCAACAGCCTGGCTCCAGGGCCAGCTCTATTTTCCCCTGGGATGATCCCTCATCTGTATAATGAGGTTTGGTCCTATCAAAAGGAAGGAAATTGGAAGGACCCACAACACTATTCTGTCAATTTCCTTTGCAAATATTTAAGTTCAGAGACCACAGAGACTAGATTTGATTTGCTGTTTGTCCTCTGAATGCCTTCCTTTCCTTTTACTTACACACACACACAGTATTCGAAATAAACAGCCAATGCTCTTCTCAGTTGGACCTCTCTTTAAAATGACAGCTTCAAAGGGTGAAAGAAAACCCAATAACTAGCCTGGATTAATCCTTTCCCCAAGAATCTGGAGATGTTCTTTAAAGAAAAGACATACATTTCAGAAAAGGGAGGCTGGGAGTGGTGACTCATTCCTGTAATCCCAGCACTCTGGGAGGCCGAGGTGGGTGGATCACTTGAGCTCATGAGTTCAAGACCAGCCTGAACCAGAGCAAGACCCCATCTCTAAAAATAGCCAGGTGTTGTGGTGGTGCCTGTAGGCTCAAATTTAGTGCTAGAAAGTACAGAGGGTGTCCAAAAAATGCTCTTGCTGAGGCAAGAGAATTGCTTAAGCCCAAGAGTTTGAGGTTGCTGTGAGCTATGATGCCACATCTCTACAGAGGGTGACAAAGTGAGACTTTGTCTCAAAAAAAAAAAAAAAAAAAAGAAAAGGATAGAGACTTTACATGTTTTGTATTAACCTGGATGGAGGTGGAACACATTCTTTTTAGTAAAGCATCACAAGAATGGAGAATCCAATGTACTCAATTCTAATATGAAAGTGGAAGATGAGCTAATACATGGGTGGGTAGGGGAATGAGCAAGTGGGGAGAGGGGAGGAGACAGGGGGTAAGGGGTCATGGTGTGTGGCACACCTCTTGGGGGTGGGACACAATTATAAGAGGGACCTTATCTAACAAATGCAATCGGTGTAATCTAATTCCTTATACCCTCAATCAATCCCAAACAGTAATAAATAATAATAATTTTTTTAAAAGATGGAGACTTTACATCTTTTGTATTAACCTGGAAGAAGGTGGAACACATTCTTCTTAGTAAACTATCACGAGAATGGAGAAGCAAGAATCCAATGTACTCAGTTGTAATATAAAACAGCAGATGAGCTAATACATGGGTGAGTAGGGGAATGAGGGGGCAGGGAGAGGAGGAGGGGTCACAATGTATGGCACTCCTCTTGGGGGTGGGGTTCAGAGGGACTTTATCTATGAAATGCAATCAGTGTAACCTGATTCTTTTACCTTCCATCAATCCCAAACAATGTAAAAATAAATAAATACACAAAATAAGAAAAGAAAAGGAAGGAGAGGATAAAAGGAGGGCAGCATCAGGGCAGATGTGAAGCGACAGAATGAACTTGCCTTGCCGACTTGCCCTCTCTTCCCCAGGGCCCTGTTTCTTCCCTATCAGGCTTGGTCTCAGAGCCACATCCACAGCAAAGCAGCAGGCCTGGAAGATACTGGCTCCACCTCAGCAATAACTCAAAATAGGAACGAGAAAATGCAGGGGATTCAGAAAGGATCCTACAATTATGTGCCCTCGAGACTTAATATCTGTTTTCAACAGTGAGCAAGTCCCCCTAATCTCTCTATTGTTCGTTCCAGTGCTTTCTCAACATCAATATCTTTCTTCCAAATTTAGTGCTAGAAACACAGAGGGTGTCAAAAAAAAAAAAATGTATACACATTTTAAGAAAGGAAAAAACTGCATTAAAACTACAATAATACACACCAATAACAAAAGACTTCTGTAGTTACAAGAGGGGCTCAAGCGGTTACCATCAGCATCCAGACACTTGATTATGATGAAAAATAATACATAGGTGACATCTTTTAAAATGTGTGTGTATATAATACACATATTTTGGCACCCTCTGTATATGTGGCTTTACCATATAATTTCAAACATTCCCTTGAACGCTAAAGTACTGCCCATGATTGTACTTAAACATCAGAATGAAGACATTATACTAATGGTTAGGAAAAATGAGCAATTAACAAAATGCAGCATGTCCACACAACAGAATGGTATTCAGTCTTAAAAAGGAACAAAATTCTGATATATGACACAACATGAATGGACCCTGAAGGCGTTATGCTAACTGAAATAAGCCAGACACAAAAAGACATATACTATATGATTCCTCTTACAGAAGTACCGAGAGGAGCCAGACCCATAAGGCAGAAAGTAGAATGGTGGTTTCCAGGCTGGGGGAGGGGAGAATGAGAAGTAACTGTGGAATAAAAACAGATAACGAAAAGTTCTAGAAGTGGATAGTGATACCTGACTCTTGTGAATACACTTAATAGCACTGAATTTCCCATCAGTGACACAGATTTTTAATCTTGGGGACTTCTTGGTTATGATTTAAAACCAAGACTTACCCCTTGACAAGACAACCCTTCAGAGCAGGTGAGTACAATTAGAAGAAGGATGCTACTTAGAAGAGGTTTTTTAAATTAAGAGAAGACAGACATTGAAGGAAATATAGTAGGAGGATATAACTAGATATGACCCCAGATTGTTTGGGGGAAAACAATGACAGGCTGGACACAGTGGCTCATGCCTATAATCCAAGCATTCTGGGAGGCTGAGGTGGGTGGACTGATCTTGGGAGTAAGGGAGTCCTGTCTCTATAATGTGGTAGGCGCCAGTAGTACCAGCTACTAGGGAGGCTGAGACAAGAGAATTGTTCAAGCCCAAGAGTTTGAGGTTGCTGTGAGCTGTGATGCTACCCAGGGCACAAAGTGAGACCCTGTCTCAAAAAAATTAAGTACAGTGTGATGAAAATTCAGGGATAAAAAACAAAGATTGTCCAATTCCCTCTCAATGTGTTTCCTACTGCCTAGATGTGTTCCTGTTATTCCAATTTGCTTCATATAATAGCTAAACTAACTTTCACATGGGAAAAAGGCAGGAGAATTTGCACAGACTAACTCTGATAGGTTTGAATAGAAATATATCTACTCATGTACATATACACAAAAACAAATAGTTTTTTTTTAAAGAAATATTCAACTTTATTATCTCTGCAGGCCAAAAAAGAGAATAAAAGATCTCATCATCTCCTCCAAAATTCCAGACTGGGCCAGGCAGGGCTTGGTGGCTTGGGCCTATAATCCTGGCACTTTGGGAAGTCCAGGAGAGAGGATAGCTTTAGGCATCTTGGGAAATACTGTGAGATCTTACCTCTACATAAAAACTCAAACAAAACAAAACACAACACCCCCAAAATTCCAGACTGAAGAGTAATGCACTGTTTTTCCTTTTTTACATCTAAAACTAGATAGTTTATAATCCCAAATATACCATCCCAGTTAAATGGGAACGAAATTTCAGGTTGGAAACTTACTTTAAAGTTCATTCTGTGCACTCAGTTTTAAAGATGAGAAAACTAGGATCCAGAGGTTATTTGGCTAGATCAATATCAAGAACAATTTTTTAGCAGAGACATCCTACAGTGGCTCTGGATTTTCGGTCCTGAGCTGGATGAAACTGAAACCCATCCTTTTTGTCACATATGCCACCAGTCCTGGGTTTTCTGAACAATTCGAATTTTAAATATTCTAGTCTCCTAATTGCTTTTTGTTTTTTTGAGAGTAAGTCTCACTCCATCGCTCTGGGTAGCATGCCACAGCATCATAGCTCATAGCCTCCCAGCAACCTCAAGCTGCTGGGTTTAAGTGATCCTCTAGCTGGGACTACAGGTGCCCACCACTATGGCTGGCTAGTTTTTTCTTATTTTTAGTAGAGACGGAATATCACTCTTGCTTGAGCTGGTCTCAAACTCCTAAGTTTAAGCAATCCACCTGCCTTGGCTTCCCAAAGTGCTAGGATTACATGCGTGAGCCACTGCATTTGGCCTACATGCTTCCTAAGTCTCAGAAATTCTAATTCCAAAATTCTAGATTCTTTATACAACACAACAGTGTATTGGAAAAAAAAAAAAGAAAGAAAAAAATTCTAGACTCATTTTTAGAGGAAGCCCTCAAATTCTGGATTTTTTAGTTTGCTGTGATTGTCAGAGTAAGTATCATTCCAAGTGACAAAACATAAAGCTAATCGTTAGCAAGAATGAGAAGTGGGCTCAGCGCCTGTGACTCAACAGGCTAGGGCGCCAGCCACGTACACCTGAGCTGGCGGGTTCGGATCCAGCCCCGGCCCGCCAAGCAACAGTGACGGCTGCAACCAAAAAATGGCCGGGCGTTGTGGCAGGTGCCTGTAGTCCCAGCTACTTGGGAGGTGGAGGCAGGAGACTCGCTTAAGCCCAGGAATTGGAGGTTGCTGTGAGCTGTGATGCCACAGCACTCTATCCAGGGTGACAGCTTGAGGCTCTGTCTCAAAAAAAAAAAAAGAATGAGAAGTGCTCTTGCTACCAAATTGCTTCTAAAATACCCATCTTAACTCTACCATGTGGTCCCTTTCCCCAATCACAATCGCCCTTCTTTGAAATCCAACATCATCCACTATTTAAGGCCACAGTGCAAATGGGAAGCATGAGGTCCAATGGAAGTAAATATAATGGATCCAGCACGTTGGTGAACACTAAGGCATTCTCATCTAAAAACTGGAGATCATAATTCCCATCTCATTTGGTTGGTGATGATTAAATAACCTGTAAAGCAATGAGCACCATGACTGGTACCCACCACAACCTCTGTACCCCCTTGAGAAGTTGGGGGAACAGAAGGTATCATAGGGTTCATGTCCCCTTTTCTCTCTCAGACCACCTAAGTCGGAAACTAGGTTCATTCTCCACAGATCCCACTGAAAATATACTCAAGAATTCAGATATCTGAGGCGGTGCCTGTGGCTCAGTGAGTAGGGCACCGACCCCATATACCGAAGGTGGAGGGTTCAAACCCGGCTCCCAGCCAAACTGCAACAAAAAATAGCTGGGCGTTGTGGCGGGCACCTGTGGTCCCAGCTACTCGGGAGACTGAGGCAAGAGAATTGCCTAAGCCCAGGAGTTGGAGGTTGCTGTGACCTGTGACGCCAAAAATAATAATAATAGATAAATAAAAATAAAATAAAATAACACCTTAAAAAAAAAAGGAATTCAGATGTTTAACCCAATCATCTAATCTGACCTCCACCTTAACTTCAGAGGAGAGGAAACAAGTCTGGACCCAGGCCCAGGTCCAAGCCAAAGATCTACGAAGAACAAGCCAAATCCTGCCAGAGGAAACTGGGGCCCCTCGAGAAGGCTGCAAGTGGAATTACCAAACACACTCCTGGAGTGTGCCTTCTTCGTAACCACATGGTCCAGAGTCTCTTAGCGGGACTTAAAAAAAGCAGCCCAGGGCAGCGCCTGTAGCTCAAAGGAGTAAGGTGCTGGCCCCATATGCCGGAGGTGGCGGGTTCAAACCCAGCCCTGGCCAAAAACTGCAAAAGAAAAGAAAAGAAAAAGCAGCCCATAAGGCCGTCAATTATGACAAACGAAAAGAAATAACCCGGAAGCGTGATGATCTTAACGATGCCCTGAGAAGTGCTCTTGCTACCAAATTGTTTCTTGCTACACCCTCACGCTACTCCACCCTGGTGCTGTGGACACTCTTTTTCACATTCATTCCTTATTATTCCTTCATGCAGGATCCCCCTACTTGGCAGAGACATTCTCTCAAAATTACAAGCAACCCGGACCATTCCCGCCAGCTCCCACCTCTCATGACCCTTTGTACTCCTCTCTAACCCTCCATTACAATGCCTCAATTCTCTTAATCCAAACTCCCTACAGACCCCATCGTGTGGGACACTAGTCTACCGTCATTCACCCATTCTCATTGCTCTCTGACCCCAACATTCATATCCTTCCCTTAAACAATGTCCAATCCCCATGGTGGCCCTCAGGAGCGTTAAACCACTTATCCTCAAACTCCTGTTGGCCAGTATTCTCAAACCTACTAACTCCCCTACAATACTTATATCTTTCCTATTAAAAAAAAACCCCGATGGTTCATTTCAGTTAGTACAAGACTTAGAGGCCATCAGTGAAACTGTTCAGCCTATTCACCCAGGAGTCCCTAATCCTTATACCCTCCTGTCTACCCTTCCTTCTAAGGCCTCTCACTACACAGTTTTAGATCTCAAAGACACCTTTTTACCATCCCATCCATGCGCTTTCCCAACCGCACTTTGCCTTCACCTGGACTGACCCTGATTCCTGCACCAGCCAACAACTCACCCGGATAGTCCTGCCACAAAGATTTAGAGATAGTCCTCATTATCTTGGTCAGGTACTTCAGGCCAACCTCCAGCAGTGAACTTTACCAGAAAATTTCACAGTTCTTCAGTATGTAGATGACCTTCTCTTATGCAGCCCTACCCCCACTGCCTCCTAGTAGGACAACTTTCACCTACTCTGTTTCCTTGCCACCTGCCACCAAGGGGTATAGAGTATCCCCTTCCAAAGCCCACTGAGCTTCTCCCTCTGTCCGATATCTCGGCATCCTCTTGCAGGAACTAGAAAAATTCATTCCCCCAACCTCATTCAGGCCATCTCCTCCTTAGCCCTTCCCTGAACTAAAAATGACATCCTCTGGCTCGGTACCTGTGGCTCAAGTGGCTAAGGCACCAGCCACATACACCTGAGCTGGCAGGTTCAAATCCAGCCTGGGCCTGCCAAACAACAATGATGGCTACAATCAAAAAATAGCTGGGTGCGTGGCACCTGTGGCTCAGTGAGTAGGGCGCCGGCCCCATATGCCAGAGGTGGTGAGTTCAAACCCAGCCCCAGGCAAAAACTGCAAAAAAAAAAAAAAAGAAAGAAATATGCATGTGGCAGGTGCCTGTGGTCCCAGCTACTTGGGAGGTGGAGGCAGGAGAATCGCTTGAGCCCAGGAGTTGGAGGTTGCTGTGAGCTGTTACAGCACTCTATCCAGGGCGACAGCTTGAGGCTCTGTCTCAAAAAAAAGACCTCCTCTCCTTCCTGTAGGTTCTAGGGTATTTTAGAGCCTGAATTCCCAATTTCACGGCCTTGGCTAAACCTCTATACATCTCTGCTAAAGGTCCCCCAAGCGACCTCCTAGACCTACACCAGCTTTAGTCAAGTTCCTTCCTCTGCCTAAAGGATCCTCTCTGTCCCAAACATTCCCCTTTCATCTCCCTGATCCCTGCTACCTATTTGACCTCTCAGTGTCAGAACAACAAAGGATGTGCAGTGGGGGTCCTAACACAGAAACCTCACAATAATCACCTCCCAGTAGCATTCCTCTCAAAACAGGTAGAATTCACAGCCCTCGGTTGACCCCCTGCCTCCAAGTGGTGGTGGCCATCACGTCTCTTCTTTTCCGGGAGGCCCAGAAACTCACCTGCCACGCCCCCACATATCTGCTCACCCCTCATAACAGTCCATCCCTTTCAAAACACTTAACAACTTTACTTTCTGCACCTCATTTGCTCCAGCTCCTAATCCTCTTTATAGAAAACCCAAACCTTCACTTTTTCCCTGGCCTCAGGTCTGTCACCCACCCTCCACGCACTTGACCCTCACACTTCCCAGAACTCATTCCATGATTGCTGGCCTTTACTCACAGTAACACTAACCCGGAAGACACCTGGCTGATCGATGGCAGTTCTTCTACGCCCACTGCTCACTCCATTGTCAAGGCAGGCTTTGCTATTGGGTCTTCTTCCCGTCTCTACTACTCTGCCGCCGCCCTGCGGCACCTGCTCACAACAGGTCGAACTCTTAGCCTCACTAAAGCCTTACACCTCCCACACGGCTGCTCCATTAACATATGCATGGATTCTAAGCATACTATCCACATAATCCATCACCATGCAGCCAAATGGCAAGAAAGAGGATTCAGTGCCACCCAAGCTTCCTCTATGGTCAACATCACACTCATTAAAAACCTCCTTAATTCAGCCACTCTCCAGAAGGAAGTGGCCGCCATCCACTGTAAAGGCCACCAGCCAAACCAGATCCAATTCCTTGGGTGGCGCTTGTGGCTCAGTGGGTAGGGCACTAGCTACCGAGTGGCGGGTTCAAACCTAGCCCTGGCCAAACTGCCAACAAAAAAAACAGCTGGGCATTGTGGCAGGAGCTTGTCGTCCCAGCTATCTGGGAGGCTGAGGCAAGAGCCCAGGAGTTGGAGGTTGCTGTGAGCTGTGTGACACCACGGCACTCTACTGAGGGCGATAAAGTGAGACTCTGTCTCTACTCAAAAAAAAAAACCCAAAACAGATGCAATTCCCAAAGGCAACCAAAAAGCCAAAATAGAAGCCAAACAGCAGCAGCTCAACACCCTTGCACCCCTCTCCCCTTCAATAAATACTCTCTGGTATACACATCCAAAGAACAGGACAATTACTGGCACCTTCCCATATAGGGAGGATGGTTCGTTCAACAGGTAAAAAAAAAAATTTTTTTTTTTTTTTGTAGAGATAAGAGTTTCACTTTATCACCCTCCATAGAGTGCCGTGGCATCACACAGCTCACAGCAACCTCCAAACTCCTGGGCTTAGGTGATTCCCTTGCCTCAGCCTCCCAAGTGGCTGGGGCTACAGGAGCCTGCCACAATGCCCAGTTATTTTTTGTTGTTGTTGCAGTTTGGCCGGGGCCAGGTTTGAACCCGCCACCCTCGGTATATGGGGCCAGCACCCTGCCCACTTAGCCACAGGCCCCGCCCATCAACAGGGAAAATTTATTCTTGCTTCCTCGCAAACACTAAATATCCTCTCATTCCTCCAACATTAGCCTTCACGTTAGCTTCAGGCCTCTTTACACCCTTCTTTCTCTCCTGTCCCACAACTATCTTCCCTTTAAAAACAGATAACCCAGTCTTGCACAATCTGTACCCAGGTCTCACCCCAGGAGGTCATAAGCCCCCGCCCCCTTTCCTCTTAAATTAGGCCCACACAAGACTGGCAGATTGACTTCACCCATATGTCTCCTGTTCAAAATATAGACTTCTTTGAGTTTGAGTGGATACTTTCTCAGGATGGGTCGAAGCCTTTCCCACAATAGGCATGAAAACCCATGAACTTGTCTCCACCCTCCTCCACCATGTTATTCCTAGATTTGGCCTCCCCAACTCCATTCAGAGTGACAACAGCCCCTTTTCCTCTCTCACAATGGAGGGGCAGCATCTTGGATGCTTTTTGTTAAATGTGCCTTCTAGCTCAGTCTTTTCCAGAGAAGGAAATAAAAGTATAGCATTTAAATGTTTTAAATTATGGCGTGCCAGGGAAGTAACATGAATTCAAAGCATTCAGGGTTGGGTCTTACACAATGAATAACTATACAGAAACCCAAACAAAGGGCCTCAAACCACACTGGGTGGTGTTCTTTGGGATTAAAGGTTTCTGGGCTTTGTCCTCTCATCTGCATAAAAGAATGGCTGGATTCTGTTCCTGAATGATAAAGTAGTTTTCTCAAATACTGCATACTAATTCAAGTCTGAGAACTACCCCCCATATTGACTTTTTTTAAAAAACTGATACGAATTTGATACATTAACAAAAAAAAATTGTGTCATTACTGTGGTGGTGTTTCTTTTTTACTTCCTTTAAAGATGCCCCCGAATGGATGTTGGTATCACAGTTATCTCAGAATCGAGAAAACTGTTACTATTAATAGTTCATAAGTGCTTTGCCAAGCATTTCACATATGTTTTCTTATTTAATTCTCACAAGCACCCTGTAAGTAGCTATTTTTATTCTTACTTAACAGTTAAGAAAACTGAGGTTTCAGCTGCTTTGAATATGGTCATTTAGTCCAGGGTAGCAGTAGTTAAGAGGTGAGGCCAGGGCTCAACCCAGGGCTGACTCTCCCCAGAGCACAGTCTCTCTTTCTGGCCAATGATAGCCTATTGGGCTATCATTTATTGTAAAGAACAACCCTGGATAAAGTTATTAACAGCTTCTAACTATGCCTTGCCCTGCCTCCTAACCTTTCAAGGAGTCCTGGAACCTCCCAAATCTTCCTGCAGGTACAAATATCACCAACTCTCCTGTTAAAGGTTTCAGCCCAGAGACATTAGGGGAACTATTTGTGATCTAAGCTGTGAATGTGCCCTTGAAACAGCTTCATAAACCTGCAGTGGCCAACTTTATCTAACCTTTTCATTTCAAGGAAATTGTATTTTGGTATATAGTTACTGAATTTGAAATCATCGCAAAAGCCAAGAATGAAGTAATTCTCGATCTAATGAGATGAAAAGAGGTGAGATGATGGGGTGTTCAAAGTTGAGCGGTACTTCTGTCTCTACAGAATTAGCCCACGAAAAACAAGCCTCAAAATAAATATACTATAAATGTGCACTGGAAAAAAATGTGAGAAGTACACACCCAAAACTATTCAGGGAGCATCTTTTTTTGAGGGGGAGGGTACTTATTCAAACACTTTTGCTTGAATTATTAATTTTCACTGTAATTATCTTAAAAAACTGCAAACTGAAATAAAAGACCACAGATCATCCAACACAAGCTCCAGTCACACGTATTTGCAAAGCATTTTATATTGCAGTTAAGATAATTTCCTCCAAACGAAAAGCCATTTACACTCTCACTTCACTTACACATCATCTCCTGCTGGTACTTGTCCATGAACACAACACTTTACAATTTGTTCAGATATAAGAGCAGCAGGGATTCAATTTTCTACTCTGTTTTAATTATTGGGTATCAAAAAATTGTCATAGTTTTTGCCACAATTTGTCTTATAATTAGCTATTAAGGGTATTTTCAAATTATACTGTGATAAACTACAAATATCTTTGTCTGCTCATGAGCTATGAGTAGCTTTGTATATTTGCTTTCTGTTGCCTTTTATAGGATTTCCTTGGACTTCCCAGTTGTGAATTTTTTTTTTTTTTTTTTAGACAGAGTCTAACTTAGTCACCCTTGCTAGAATGCCCTGGAGTCTTAGCTCACAGCAACCCCAAACTCTTGGATTCATGTGATTCTCTTGCCTCAACCTCCCAGGTACCTACTACAATGCCTGGCTATTTTTCGAAACGGGGTTTCACTCTTGCTCAGGCTGGTCTTGAACTCCTGAGCTCAAGCAATCCACCCACCTTCGCCTCCCAGAGAGCTAGGATTAGACATGGCTTCATCATGCTTTTTGGGTTAAGATTTTTTTTTAATCCTTTTTTTTGTTTGTTTGTTTGTTTGTTTTTTGAGACAGAGCCTCAAGCTGTCACCCTGAATAGAGTGCTGTGGCATCACAGCTCACAGCAACCTCCAATTCCTGGGTTCAAGTGAGTCTCCTGCCTCCGCCTCCCAAGTAGCTGGGACTGCAAGCGTCCGCCACAACGCCCGGCCATTTTTAGGTTGCAGCCATCAATGTTGCTTGGCGGACCTGGGCTGGATTCGAACCAGCAGCTCAAGTGTACGTGGCTGGCGCCTTAGCCTGTTGAGCCACAGGCGCCGAGCCTTTTATTATCCTTTGAAAACCACTTTTTTTTTGCTGGTCAATGTTTCAGTCCCTGTGTGTCTCCAGGGTACTCACTACGGTGGAAACATGTAATGAAACTAAAAGCCTACAAACCTTCGTACACAAGGACAACAATATACGTGGGTTTGAATGAATTGGCCTGGCCCTTACCACCTCCTGTACACTCATACCAACCTTCTGGACAGGAAGTACAGAGTTGCAGATCCATTTCAACACAGTTGGTCAAATTTTATAACCCCCAAAAGAAAAAAAAGCTCTGGATAAATAAAACAAGAAATTTAGTCTGTTTTCACTTTTTTTTTTTTTTTGAGGCAGAGTCTTAGTCACTCTGGGATTGAGTGCCGTAGCATCATAGCTCACAGCAACCTCAAACTTTTAGGCTCAAGCGATTCTCTTGCCTCAGCCTCCCAAGTAGCTGGGACGACAGGCATCCGGCAAAACACCTGGCTAATTTTTTAGTAGAGACAGGGTCTCGCTCTTGCTCGGGCTGGTCTCAAACTCCTGAGCTGAAGCAATCTACCGGCCTCAGCCTCCCACAGTGCTAGGATTACAGCCGTGAGCGACCACACTGAGCCACACAGTTTATCTTCAGAAAATATTTGCATTTATTTTTGACCCAAAATGATATAGATGAGCCTGATGGATCTATCTCATAATGCTGACTTCTGACGTGCTCCATCAACAATTGCTCCCTTTTCTAAAGGACTCAATTTAGCACAGAGGATCGTCCTCAAAATAGTCAGAAATGCCTGTTACTAGTGGCTGGATATTTTCTCTTGGGCTTGTTTTACATGGGAGAGGCAAGTATTTACTTTTAATATACTTATTTCCATTAGTATATGGTTTTTAAAATTCTCTATTTGTATAGCTAGGACCAAAGGTAATCAACAACAAAATTGTTAGGCTATCCTTTATTGTAAAACAATTGTGCATATGGCCAGTAAGATATACCTGTGTGGGTTTTCACAGCTACCTTGGAGGGTATGGAGGTTGAGTGATCCAGATCGGAACACACCTCCACTAGCAGATATTACAAGTGCTTCAGGCTTTGTAATCGCAAACCAAAAGTTTTGTTAATTACCACAAGGAGTAAGAGAACTGGCTCCTCCTTGGTGACCTCAATGACCTTGCTGGTTAGCATAACAGATGTGAGAAAAATGCAGCCAATGATGAGTTCTGGGCGGTCCATCCAAGCGGCAGATTAAGGACATTTTAGATGCCTGTCCTGTATATATGAAAAGGTCAAATAAGCCTGTCAAGCACCACACCCCGGGATGGTACACTAGGCGCATTCCTGTGACCAGCTGCTGATACCAGAAAATTCTTGACTATCTGACCAGTCTCCAGCTGAATCCTGCTGCCAGAATGTTGATATCTGTGCTCTAAGTGGACTTTCACAGAGAGAAAGTCAGAAATGCCAGATTGGACCGAGTTAATTTGAGATTTGCTTTTTAAACTTCACCTGCTAGTACAACTATCCAGAAAACTGTAGCACTCACCAATCTCTGTTAAAAAAGAAAATAAAGGGTGGCACCTGTGGCTCAGTGAGTAGGGTCTCGGTCCCATATAGAGAGGGTGGCTGGTTCGATCCTGGCCCTGGCAGAACTGCAACAAAAAAAAAATAGCCGAGCGTTGTGGTGGGCACCTGTAGTCCCAGCTACTCGGGAGGCTGAGGCAAGAGAATCGCCTAAGCCCAGGAGTTGGAGGTTGCTGTGAGCTGGGTGACGCCACGGCACTCTATCGAGGGCCATAAAGTGAGACTCTGTCTCTACAAAAAATAAATAAATAAATAAATAACATAAGATAAATTTAAATATAAATAAGCAGGGTGGTGCCTGTGGCTCATCGAGTAGGGCGCTGGCCCCATATACTGAAGGTGGCGGGTTCAAACCCAGCCTCGGCCGAACTGCAAAAAAAAACAGAAAAAGAGCCGGGCGTTGTGGCGGGCGGCTGTAGTCGCAGCTACTCGGGAGGCTGAGGCAAAAGAATCGCCTAAGCCCAGGAGTTGGATGTTGCTGTGAGCTGTGTGACGCCACAGCACTCTACCAAGGGTGATAAAGTGAGATTCTGTCTCTACCAAAAAAAACAAAACAAAAAAACCCCAAGTAAATTGGCTTAGGCAAATTTGCAACGAAAGCTTTGAGGACAACCACTGAGGTGGCTAGCAGAAGAAAGAATTAAAAATCATGTTACCGGACTATGCCTGTAGCTCAGTGGGTATGGTGCCTGCCACGTACATGAGGGATGGTGGGTTCAAACCAGGCCTGGGCCAGCTAAACAACAATGACAACTGCAACAACAAAAAAAATGGCTGGGTGTTGTGGCAGGTGCCTGTAGTCTCAGCTGCTAGGGAAGCTGAAGCAGGGGAATTGCTTGAACCCAGGAGTTTGAGACTGCTGTGAGCTATGACACCACCGTATTCTACCGAGGGTGTCATTTTTAAAAATAAAAATCATGTTACCAATGTTTAAATAACATAAAGCAAGTATCTGCCCAAGAGCAGAGCATATAAATACAAGATTTCTGGAAGTTACAAGTTTATGTGGCAGGCACATATAGTCCCAGCTACCTGGAAGGCTGAGGCAGGAGGATGACTTGAATCGCAGAATTTGAACTCACTGTGAGCTAGGTTGTTGCCACAGCATTCTAGCCTGGGCAATGAGACTCTGTCTCAAAAACAAAAACAATTCACTGATACTCCTCCCTTAAAAGATTTTAAAAGTAGACAATTGTTTCCTACTTGTTTTAATTTTTTAATTAAATTTGTGAGTTTAACAAATTTTTCAGGGAGAAAGCCCGCAGGAAAGGGTGAGCACCCATGGGGACAGGGTGCTCCTGGATGCTTGAGGAGGGGATGGATCCCCTCTCCTCTCCTCCTTTTCCCTCCCCATCTAAGGGGGTTTGGGGAGAGAAATAGGGGAGGGGCTGGTCCCAGTCTGAAGGGGTAAAGGGCTATGGCGAATAGGGGGACCAGACCAGGGATAAGTAAAGGAAGAACGCAGGGACTATTTGCCAGAATGCACAGCTTTCTGATTCCAGATTAATTTAAAAAAAAAAAAACAACTAAACCACAAGCAGCACCCACCTCCTCTTCTCCACCTGGGCTATAGTGAGAGGGGAAAGAGGCAGGCAGCTTCACCAAGACCATGGCTTGCTTGCTCCTGGCCAAGGGAGCTGGGTGAAGGGCAGGGGGTCCATGACAGATTGAGGGGATGGAGGAAACCAAAATAAAACGTCATAAATTGTGTAGGCGTCCAGCCCAGGGCCAGGCAAAAGCCAGGCCAGGCTGGGGGAGGGGGCCTCTGCATGTTTTGTTTTAATTTTTAATTTTTAATTTTTCTCTTTTGTTTTATTTTAGTTTCTTCTTTCTTTTATTTATTTATTTTTTGAGATAAAATCTCACTTTGTCACCCTCGATAGAGTGCCATGGCATCACAGCGCTCAGCAAACTCTTCGGTTCAAGCAATCCTCTTGCCTCAGGCTCCTGAGTAGCTGGCACCCAGGTACTCAACTGAGCCACAATGCCTCAGTTGTTTCTTAGAGGTTATTTGTTTGTTTGTTTTTGAGACAGAGCCTCAAGCTGTCACCCTGGGTAGAGTGCTATAGCATCACAGCTCACAGCAACCTCCAACTCCTGGGCTCAAGCAAGTCTCCTGCCTCTGCCTCCCAAGTAGCTGGGACTACAGGCGCCCACCACAAAAACCCGGCTATTTTTTGGTTGCAGCCATCATTGTTGTTTGGCAGGCCTGGGGTGGATTCGAACCCGCCAGCTCAGGTGTATGTGGCTGGCACAAAAAAAAAATAGTAAAAACTAAGAATCAGTTTCTTAGTTTTGAACATTTTTTTTCTTTGGGCGTTTTGCTCAGTCACAAATGTGTAATATTTTTTGACAGCATATTTACAATACAATGAAAACATTTCCAACTAACCATTTCCCAAATGCCTCCCCGTAGCAGAAATTCCTTCTAAAAAGTAATCACACTCCCTCTCATAAAGCCTTACATTTTACCTTGGATTTTCCTTTCTCCCCAAAATAGTAGGGTATGACTACTGATAGGCACAGCAAAATTGGAAAAGGGCAAAAATCCAAAATGCAGATTGAGAATAATGCAGACACCTGTAAACTCAACCAGGCACAGGTATGTAGCAACAGGAAACAGTGATTTTGGCCAGGTGTGGTGACTCACGCCTGTAATCCCAAGCACTCTGGGAGGCTGAGGCAGGTGGATTGCTTGAGCTCAGGAATTCGAGACCAGCCTGAGCAACAGTGAGACCCTGTCTCTACTAAAAATGGAAAAACAACCTGGGTGTGGTGGCCGGCACCTATAGTCCCAGCTACTTGGAAGGCTGAGGCAAGAAGGATTGCTTGAGCCCCAGAATTTCAGGTTGCTGTGTGCTATGATGTCATGGGACTCTACCCAGGGTGAGACAGTGAGAATTAGTCTCAAAAAAAAAAAAAAAAAAAAAA
>CAUYON010180180.1:0-32676 GCA_963573935.1 Arctocebus calabarensis
GTGTGATGGTTTGGTTGTGGTTTATCTCATTTATATACAGGGTGCCTATAAAGTTTGTGTGCAATTTAAATTTGAATATTCATGGGTTTTTTTAGAGACAGAGTCTCAGTTTGTCACCCTCAATAGAGTGTCATGTTGTCACAGCTCACAGCAACCGCCAACTCCTGGACTTAGGCAATTCTCTTGCCTCAGCCTCCCGAGTAGCTGGGACTACAGGCGCCCACCATAAAGCCTGGCTATTTTTTTATTGCAGGTTGGCAAGGGCTGGGTTCAAACCTGCCACCCTCGGTATATGGAGCCAGCACCCTACTCACTGAGCCAGAGGCACCGCCCCAAAATTTGAATATTCTTTATCATACTTTTTGTTGGATGTAAACTTACATTTCTGTTGGAAACATACATTAAATTTAAATTGCACACGAACTTTATAGACACCCTGTATACGCAAAATTTCATAGAGATAAAACTTTAAGATTTGTACATTCGCTATGTGTAAATTATATCCCAGCATAAAAATCAAAGAAAAAAATACTGAAGGGGAGGACCTATGTAGATGTGTCCTCTAAAAAGGAGAAAACCCTTACAATAAGCTACCTTGTTCAGGTGAGACAGAATCCATGATACTCAGATGCTGTGGGAGAGGTGAAAACATCTTTTTTTTTTTTTTTAGTGTCAGAGTCTTACTTTGTAAGACTTTACCCTTGGTAGAGTGCAAAGGTATCACAGCTCACAGCAACCTCCAGCTCTTGGGCTTAGGCGATTCTCTTGCCTCAGCCTCTCGAGTAGCTGGGACTACAGGCATCTGCCACAATGCCCGGCTATTCTTTTTTTGTTGCAGTTTGGCTGGGGCTGGGGTCAAACCCCCCCTCTCAGTATATGGTGCTGGCGGCCCACCCACTGAGCCATAGGCACTGCCCAGTAAAAATCATTTTTTAGTTTTATGTTTCTGCATGTTTTCTTTAATGTTGATTAGGGAAGGGATGAAAATACAGAAGGGGGATTTAGTGAGTGAGAAGTACGTGCTCTGATGCAGTAGACAGACTCACATGTGGCTTCCTGTGAGCTCCCTCCTGGTTTTCACTCCCTTTCATGATAACATACATATGAATGTTGGTGGGACTTTGATTTGCTTCTAAATAACAGAATATTGCAAAGGTGTTAGAATGCACACAATAAAATACATGTAATTCTATAAGGCTGTAGCCACCCATCTTGCTGCAGTCTCTCACAGTTGCTGGATCTGAAGAGGTAAGCGGACAGGTGGTGAGCCACCTGTAACTGCAGCCTTGTGGAGGACTCCGCTACGCTGTGCCTGGACTCCTGACCCACAGATGGGATAAGTGAGGGATGTTTAAGCTGTGGTGTTGTGGTAATGCACAGCAATAAATAATGTACTTGAGAAGGCAGGAGAAGGTGTGATCCAGATTCTGTGGGGAGAATTAGCCATGACTGGGGACAAGAACTCTTCCATAGAAGTAAGAAGGAAGCTACAGGGATGAATCAGATGCAGATGAACCCATAAGGGTTAACAAAGCAAGAAAAGCAAGTATATAGCTTTACTTTGAACATGAGGAAGGTCATACGCTGAGACATCAGTGGCAAGAAAGGTGATGGTATTTGGAACATATGAGTGGACAGGGAGAATGTAATACATAGTGCTGACCAGAGGCAAGAGGAGATGTAGAGAAATCAGCTAGGAATTTGTTAGCACCATCCAGGCAAAGACAAGAATGGCTTGGAACTGATGGAAATGGTGAAGGCAAGGGGTTCAGGAGATGTGAATGATGTAAAATAGTCATGATTGGGGGATGGCTTGATATTGGGTATGACAGAAATGGTGTTGGAGTATTGTCTAAGTTTGTTTTTAGCCTTCCCCACGTAATTAAAAGGCCATCAATTGAAAATGGGGAGATGAAAGGAATGGGTGAGATCATGAGGCCCTTCTTAGGCTGACGATTGTGAGGGGCCTTTGGGATACTCAGTGAAGATGTGGAACTGGGAAAGGGGGTGAGGGCTGGCTGAGTAGCCTAGAGGAACATGAGAGGGGCAAGATGATGAGTCTGTAAAGTACTTACCCACATACTCAACGGCTCTAGCTGTCCTTGATGGCCCAGCAGTGAGACTAACAAAGGCAAATGGTACCTTGAGGTTTCACAAGACAAGAGGGCAAGAAGACAATGGGGCTAGGAGTACTTCTGAGCATCTGACTGACAAATGGAAGGATGAAGGCATGGATGGATGGATTAATAAATGATTGGATGAAGGTGGAAAGAGGTGGGGTGCAGAATAGAGTTGGAAGTAGTAATCTGCAAGAAAAGAACTGACTCTTATGAAGCTGGAAGGAAATTTAAAACATCACTATTTGTTCTAACTGGTAATACATGAATATTACTAATAGGTGAATGTTGTTGAGCCCCTTTGGGTCAGACAGTGTGCTAGGCAGTTTCCTACTATCTGCTATATAATTATATTCCCAAACAACCCAATGATGCAGAATCTATTCTCATTATTTTTTTCAAATGCCGGCTGAGTTGAGCAGGTCGTATATATGTTTACTACACCCATGGGCTCTTCAGCATGAGCACAAATAGGCTAAACCCCATTTCCCAACCTCTTACCCAGGTGCAGCCTAACACCCAGCCCCCATGAATGAAATGTGCGTGGAAGTGAAGTGTGTGCACAAACGGATGTGACAAATGCCTTTCTCTGCTATTCCTCCAGCCAGAGCAACCTTAAATCCACCTATTGACAACAGAATGTACCTGATCCCTAAATAAATATGTGCTCCAGAACTCTCCTGTTGACCCATGGGAGACTGTTGCATGAATGAGAAAAAAGGACTCAATCTCTTGAGTCAGCAAGATTTTGGAGTTTATCCAGAGCAGTTAGCTTTAACTCAGTGTAACCTGAATACCAAAGATAGTGAGATCACACAACTTCCCCAGGGTCACGAGTCTGGGGAGTGGCAAATCCTTAAAGCCCATATCTAAGATATCCCTATCTAAGATACCATATTCTAACATGAGTAAAACTGTGTTTGGGGAATAAGAAGACAGAGAGACGCCAATTTCAAAGGACTCCATGATATCCCAGACCACAAAAAGCTGCCACCCATGGAATTGCAGACACAGTGATCCCCTGGCTGCCATGGTGCCACTGCAAGACTCACAGCCACCTACCTGCACAGGTGCTTGAGGGTAGGCCTCTCTGCACTGTCCACAGCTCCTGCCCATTTTCCAGTAGGTAGATCAGCTCTGGTTTGGGAACAGGATACCCTATGCATGGAGAAATAAATGGAACATGGGTAAACAGGTAAAGACAAAAGGAAAAGTCTCAAGTTTAAAGGAGTATACACCTTTAGCATACTGTCATGAAACCCCAGAAAGAAGAACCATCCCTCTGCCCTCTGCCAGATACTAATTAGCTAAGTTAGTAAGATTCAATCTCCCTGTGCACCGAGACTACCTAGTGATGCTGGTTCCAAAAACAGACCAAAATAAACCAAATCTCTGAGCATAAGGACCAACTGGTACTTGTAAAGCTCCCCAGGTGATTTTGGTGCCCAGGGCATGGTTAAAAAAATATTGGACTAAATCAACTAATCTGACAGTTGTTTGAGGTAGGTGATCGAAGCTAGTACCTATTCTCAAGTAAAAGCTTCTGATCCACATTGGGAGGACAGAGCTGAAAGTTGGGGCCTGGGCCCTCACTGTTGCTGCATCATTCTGTGGTCCCTGCAAGGATGCTGGCCTCATGACCTTGGCTAAGGAGAGAAAGCAGGCAGAGAGCATTGGTTGGCATCTACCAACCTGGGAAGAAGCACAACCTCTGGGCTTCTCATTAAGCAAAATAATACATCTTTTTCAGGGTGAAAGTAGTCTTTTGTTACATGTAGCCAGACACATTTTGCCAAATGTGAAGGCTCCAAAGTTAAGACTTTGGAGAGAAGTCAATGACTGAGGCACCAGCACCCACAAAGACATCAATGGAAAATCTTATCCTGCAGGCCAAATGCATCCTACGCATCCAGTTGTCATTTGGTAAATATTGGCTGATGCCTGCCATATGCCTGGCACTGAGCTCAGTGATGGGCCAGTGGGAAAGGTGAGTCAGACTGTCCTTCATCTCTGTTTAGAAATCGAGCTCCCTGCCCCCTCACAGACTCTGCTTGTGTTGATCCCTCTACCTGGAAGGCTGTTCCCCACATTTCCTTTAACAACTAATGCAACTGTCATAAAATAACATTGTATTTACTTCACCAATGACTGATATCTTGAGAAAGCCTTGTCAGAGGCAACATTTGGATAGCTGGAAAAGTAAGACTGTGAGTTTCCACTCAATTTCTACTCAGACCAACTTTTGGGTAAACTAGTCAGCAAAGGTTCAGATGGGAGAACATCTGGGATTTATTCATTTGGTAACAAATACAGGTATAGCACTACTTCCTACTCTATTCTAAGTGCTTTATAGATACTACTAGTTCACGTGCTGTAAATGAAAGGGAACTATGATGAAACCAAAATAACAGTATTAAGTCCCAGCGAGCTCCTGTTGTCTGTTCAAGGGTGGCAGTTTGAGGCTAGTCTTTCTGCTGAAGAAGAATTTAGCCAACAGCTATGGGACTGTTAAAAACTCAGCACTAAGACTCAATAATTGAGAGGTAGGAAAGAGAAAGCAAAAAACAAAAACAAAACAAAACAAAATGCCCCCAACCCTCCCCCTAGCCCCAGCTTTCTCACTTGCCCATCAATATCATTTGATAGTGTATCAATACACCCTCAAAAATCACCTCCTGCACCAGCAGAGAAGCCAGGCTCAGGCCACAAGGAAATAAGCATCCACTGAACTGTGCAGGTGCCAGTGCTCAAAGAAGGCCCTTAGCCAAGACTGTGCTGCTTAGAAAGATATCAGTAGTTCTGGTGACAATACCTTCTTACTGCCTATCTAATCACTCCCTTCTTGGAGAACCTCCCATTACCCACAGGTCCTGTTAACTAGGCTGTGAGGACATTTGACTCAACCAAGGACAAGGACATCAGATGATGCCAGCTTGTGCCTCTGGGAGGAAAGTGTTGAGAAGGACTAGTTCCTCACACAATAATCCCTGATGGAGACACAGAGAAACTATAATGCGCTGAGGCTGCTGGGAAAAGGGAAGGTGGGCTCCTGAGGCCTTCTCAACCAGCCATGCCTAGAGAAAGAGGGAGCAAAGAAACGAGGCCTTACCTAGTGATACCAGGAGCCGGCAGGTCTCCAGCATCACTTCCTGGTACAGCGTTCTCTGGGCCAGGGCCAGGGCCAGGTGCCCCCATTCCTTCCCAGTGAAGGTCACAGCCATGTCTTCAAATGATACCAAAGCCTGGAAAGTCAAACAGAGGTGATGGGGTGTTGGTGAAGCTATTTGATGAAATTAGAGCCTATGCTTGGTTACTGGCGAAAGTGCAGAGGCCCAAGGCCTGAATCACTGAGCATCTCTTGAGAACTTAGCTCTTTGAGGCAGATGGCACCTTTGACATAATACAAAGATGTGGGAGAGAAAAGCCTCTTCTGTGAGAAGCCATCAGAGAATGACATAAGACAATAATAATCCCATGTGGACTGTGAGAAGACACTAAATTCCTAAAATGTTAGAAAAGTGGGTAAAAAATAATAATCTAAACAACAGTGGCAGCAGCAGCTGAGCCCCACTGGTCTGCTGTCTGCCTGTACCTGAGGGACAGGAAAGCAACTAAAGTCTCCAGGTCTGAAACCACATTTCTGGGGTTTAAAACCAACCTCTTGAACCAACAGGTGACAAATGTATGACCCTGGGGAAGTCTCTTAATTTCTTTGAGCCTCAGTTTCCACATCAGCACAATAAGTTTCTGATTCACAAGGCTGTTGTGTGAATTGCAGACAAAATGCTCATCGTGCAAACACTGCAGTGCCCAGCACATGTGGTGAAGCCTGTCTGCAGGTTTTACTGATTGTCCCATATCCCTGAGGTAAGGCCATCATCATCTCCATTTCACAATCAGCAAACTGAGGCTCAAAGTCAAGTCATTCAGAGTTGTGTATCTAATGAACAGAGGCAGAACTGAATCTGGGTTCCTCTGGCCCAGAGAATATGGCCCCGCATTCCCCCATGACCACAGGGACAAGGGCAAGAAGTCCAGTAATTTTTATAGTTGAAATCACATCACCCAAATATTTCCATAGAAATGGAAGGAAGAGCAGAGCTGTCTCATCACCTGCCTCACAGAAGAAGCACCTGAAGAGGTACCAACTGCCTGGGTTCTAGAAGGGCTCAGATAAGCCTTCAACCAATAGCTGGGACTTGCAGACTCCCTGGAAGATTTCACAATGAACTACCGGCCTGTTCTTTCTCCTTCTGAGTCACTGTTGTCACACTTCCCTAAGGTATCATTACATAAATACCAGAGCCTCATCCCACCACACCCAGGACAGACATCGTGGTAAAGGCTGCTGCCAGCTCCTCAGAGCCACAGCCTACATTGTCCTTGGCAGCTTATGATCAAATCAGTTTATTAAAAGGATTTCTTCTGTAAAATTTGGATTCAGTTAAAATGATAAAGGATCCCAAAGGCCACATGCAACCCCAAGGCCACAGGTTCCCCACCCCTGGTAGAGTCTTTCATTCATCAACCACTTATTGAGTAAGTGGTACAGGCACAGAACTGTACTAGGCCTGAGGATAAAAAGAAAAAGAGCTTTCATTCCGAGGTTGGGATCCTCAACAATAAACCAGCACACTAACATCAGAAGACTAGAAAACAACAAAAGTGACCCAGCCACAAAGGTTAGAATGAGGCAACCAAGGAAGACTTCTCTGCGGCGACCCTGGAACAAGGCTACAATGAAGTCAGAGAGCAGGCCAGGTCTGAGATGTGTATCAGACAAGTTCTGAAGGTGATCCAGGCTATCAGTAAGCAGGGTGACACGCTGGGAGTAACTTAGGGCTTGTCGTGTGCTTACATTCCAAGAGACACACATTCCTGTCCCGTCATTAAAGCATAGTGTAATGAATTCGCTTTTCAAATGCAAGCAAATGTGTTAAATGGAAAAATGAGTTTACTGCTAAGTGGCAAGTCAAATTCACTTTATTCACTAAGATAAACCCAACGATGTTCTAGACTGCGGGGAAACCCTCTATTCCTATCAAGAGACGCTATCCTAAAAATGTTGCTGCAACCTCACTCCCTGGAGGCTCTCATACCCTTTCCCAGCTTTCAGCTAGGGTCAGATTCCTGCTGAAGTGAGTCCCTGTGGTAATAAATGCAGGACCTGCGCAGTCCCTCCCCAGAAATAGCATCGATGGTCCCTGAGTACTGAAGGACACGGGCCACGCGAGTACCTGTTCCAGTTCCCGTAACAATTCCATTTTAGACTGGAAGGGAAAGGAGGCCAAGAACAGCGAGGCGAAGAGCTCGAAGTGAGTAGACCTCTGAATTCAGGACCCTGGTTTGGAAGTGATAGCGCCCTCTGTCCCCCTGGATCTCCAGATCCAAGGGCATCCAAAATTAAAGTCCCGGGGTCTCGTCTATCACAGCAGAGGGGACCGTGCAGGTGGCGAACCGAGCTCGCGTGGGCCTGCAGAACACCCCTCTCACCAACGCCGGCGTCTCCATGGGACCCAGGGAGCGGAGCAAGGGCATGAGTGGTGGCGACAAAAGCCGGTCCTGCGGGCCCAGCCGCCCTCACTCTAGCCCCGGGTGGCGTCGGACATCAGTCTCCACGGTACGAATCGGTCCCAAGGCTCAAGGCGCCGCCTCTGGGCGCTGTTAGGACAGAAGCCCGGCTCCAAGGTCCCGGAGAGCGCTCAGCGGACAACCCCACTGGGTGGGATCATGGCTAACGCAAAAGCGTGTAAGTAGGTCTTGTTCTCACTATCCTGCTCTGCTCAGTCTGGAAAAGCCTAGGAAGCGACCTCCGCCCAGCGTTCCAGCCGGCCCATCGCAGGTAAGGAAAGCAGACGCAAAAACGTGCGCAAACTCCACACTGAAGCCCCGCCCACGCTGCCACCGGGAACGCGCCTCCGTTCTTCGCCATAGCCCTGCGCCTGCCTCCGACACTCCAGGCACTGCCTTCTGGGTAATGAATGGAGTTTCTGACCTGAATCCGGATGGAACTTGGAGCGCCCTTCCTTCCCTCTGCCAATCAGAGTCCAAATTTCCAAGGGGGCGTGGCTTCGCTTCTTTTTAAAGGAGACGCGCGCAGATTTCCCAGGCCCCTTGAGGTAATTGACCTACCTCAAAGATTAACAGTAGGTTCACTGAAAATCACCGACGTGGGTCAGATTGATTAATAGGAGAACAATCACACAATTTTATTTAACGTGTGTACATGGGAGCCTTCAGAATGAAAACCAAAAGACATAAGAGAAATTGTTCATTTTTATGCTTAGGTTCTAGAAAATAGAGACAATTGTGTATAAATATGGTTGCGCATAAAGAATATGATGATCTAATGCTAGTAGGCTGAGTGGGGAAACTTAGCAAGATCTGTTGAGATTTTTCTTGCACTCTCTGATCAACCTGCCTTCCTTCTGGCTGTGGGGCTGAACTTGCTCTGGAATGGGGGTCTTATGACCTACAGTCAACTAATCAAAGTAAGTAGTTTTTTATGGCCAATTTTTACACTGAATAATTTCAGGTTTTATGACTGGCTTTTGGGAAAAGAGGTTCTGATTTCTATGACTCTCCATTGGGAAGAGGGATTCTAGTTTCTATGGTGAGCCTTGGTGGAGAAGAGGACTGAGAGACAGGAGGTCAGAGAAAAACTTGCATTTCTGAGGCTTTCATTTTGGGCTACTGTTTTCTGATCTCCAACTCTGTCATTATTACTAATGTTTTGTATTATTTGCAGCATCATAACCAGGATATCATGTACACTGCGGTGGAGAGTAAGTCTGAGATACTTCTTTTCAAACTGTTAGAAACTAGACAAAGATGGCTAATTTTACCACCACTATTCAACATTGTACGATAAGTTTTAGCCACAGAAATTAGGTAAGAGAAAGAAACAAAAGGCATTAAAATTGGAAAGGAAAAGTTAAAACTACCTTTATTTACAGATGACATGAGCCTGTATATGCAGAAAGTTTTATAGAAGCTGCCAGAAAATTGTGCCAATGCATGAGTTCAAAAAAGTTACAGGGTACAAAATCAACCTGCAAAAATAAGTTGTTTGTATACACTGGCAATGAACAATCTGAAAAATCAATTAAACAATTCCATTTACAATATCATTTTAAAGGAAAACACAGCTAAGAATAAATTTGATCAAGGAGGTAAAAGCATATAACTTAAAAACTACAAAAGATTAAAAATTAAAGAAAATCTAATTAAGTGGAAAGACATCTGTGTTCATGGATTGGAGTCTTTATATTATAAAGATGTCAATTTCATGCAAACCATTTTAGTCTGGTAGAGTTGACATGACAAAATACTACACACTGGCAGATTAAACAACAAAAATTATTTTCTCACAGTTCTGGAGACTAGAAGTCCCAGAATAAGATGCTGGCACATTCATTTTCTGGGAGGGCTCTATTTCTGGCTTACAGATGGCTGCCTTCTTTCTCCCTCATCACATGGCCATTCCTCTAAGCCTGAGCAGAGAGGGAGAGAAAAATCTCTTGCATTGTCTCATCTTCTTATATGGACCCCAGTCCAGTGGGATTAGGGGCCGACCCCATGACTTCATTTAATTTTAATTAAATGTAATCCATAAAGGCCCTGTCTCCAAATATAGTCACATTGGAAGTTAGGGCTTTGACTTATGAATTTTGGGAGGATACAGTTCAGTTCACAACACAAAGCAATCCACAAATTCAGTGCAATCTCTATGTAAATTCCACCAACCATTTTTGCGAAAGAAAAGGAAAATCTAGTCTTCAAATTCATATAGAATTGCAAGGGGCACAAACAGTCAAATATTGAAAAAGAACAAAGTTTGAGGATTCATATGTCCTGATTTTCATGGTTTCTATATAATGTAAAAAAAGTAAGTTATGTACTAATAAATGTATTAGCACTCAAAACACCACAATGCCTGGTTATTTTTTAGATACAGGGTCTTGCTTTTGCTCAGGCTGGTCTCAAACTCATAAACTCAAATAATCCATCTGCCTCTGCCTCCCAGAGTGCTGGGATTACAGGCATGAGCCATCTCACCTGGCCCTCTAATGTTTCTATTTATTTCATTAACTTCTATTTTGTTCTTTTATGTTACACATAAAAATATCCATCTCCCTCTCACTTCAGGATACCAGAAGATTTGGAAACAGTAGGTTGATTCTACTGTTTGGTGGCAAAGACTGGTAAATGATGGGCACTATTTCCAGCTAAGCCTTCAGGAATAATGGCTAGCATACAATGCTACATCCCTGGTCTGTGGGATACTCTGGGCTACTATTTATAAGTCCCTGTTTTCCTGTCTGTGCACCAATGGCTTTGGGGTGAATAGTCCAGAGAAGTCACAGGAATCCAAAAATCTTTAGATTATTAATATTTTTTGGCCAGTGGCCTTAGCATCAGAGAATCATACATCCTAAAGACCTAAGAATTTCTGCAAAATTCTCATCTTGAGCAACCACATACAAGGCAATGTTGGATGTACTTTTAGGATAGGCACATTGCCTATAGTTTGTTGTCATCTCACCCTCAATCACACTCAGTGTTTCTATGCAAATTATGATGCACACATGGCCCTTGCAGGTCTTACAACCAGTAATACATGTCCAATGGATTCCAAACCAGGATACCTGTCTTCCAACTGCTCCAGAGGTTGTCATATCTGCCCTCTCTTTGGGGTTACCTCTAGGGTCACAAAAAGCCTTGCATCTACCACAGCATTGGGCCCACAAGGCCTACAATCTTCCCTAGGTAGCCTTGGGTAGCAAAGCCAATTATGCCAAGACTGGACTAAGAGTTGTTCTCTGTCTCCTGCTATCTCTTCTGAGGCAATAGATTTGGAGGCACACACAACAGTTATCCACTGCTGTAGTTTGGTACGCCTTAATTCTGTTGTAAATCTGCCTCAACAGTCAGGAGAACACAGGAGACTAAAGGTAACTTAATAAAGCTGTTATTGTAGCACAAACCTTAGCAATGGGAAACAGATAGCTCCTGGGTATGGTAACTTGGGTGCCAGATAAATTCATCTTAAGTAGCATGTGTGACCAACAGTGTCCTGCGACTGCCCAAAGATGGGTCAGGTCCACAGTAAAACCAGTCACTGGGAGAGGGAATGAAGTGCTGTGGTGGCTTCAGACTACTCACGATTCACTCAACAGATTGCGAAGAGGGAATGGGAGTCTCCCTTCCCAAGCACGTTCAGATTGATGCCCACTCTGGAGACCTGACAGCTGGTAGAACTGAAATGGCTTCTGCTACAAACACTGGCAGTGGCGAAAGTTGTAAAATCTTTCTTTTTAGGTAAGAAAAT
The DNA here is from genome assembly GCA_963573935.1 of Arctocebus calabarensis. NCBI lineage: Eukaryota > Metazoa > Chordata > Mammalia > Primates > Lorisidae > Arctocebus > Arctocebus calabarensis. The sequence goes on from CAUYON010180180.1 coordinate 11,449, forward strand.
GCAGCACAGGCTGGGCGCAGTGGCTCATGCCTGTAATCCTAGCACTCTGGGAGGCCGAGGAGGGTTGATTGCTTGAGCTCAGGAGTTCCAGACTAACCTGGGCAAGACTGAGACTCCATCTCTACTAAAAAAGTAGAAAAACAGGCTGGGAGTTGTGGCGGGTGCCTGTAGTCCCAGCTACTTGGGAGGCTGCAGCAGTAAGATGGCTTGAGCCCAAGAATTTGAGGTTGCTGTGAGCTATAATAATACCATAACACTCTACTCAAGGTAACAGAGTAAGAATGTTTCAGTTAGGCCCTGAGTTGTGGAGTTTTAGCAAAAATTCTGTTCAGTCAGTTTATAAGAGTCCCTATTTGCCCCTAATGTTTCCTCCTGGAGATTTTCCATTCATTGTCTCCCACCCTGTTCCTTGGGTATAAATCCCCATTACCCTTTACTGTATTTGGAATTGAGCCCAATCTCTTTCCCTCATTGTAAAACCCCATTGTGGTGGTCCCTATACCTTTCACAACACCACTACACCCTGGATTAGTCTGCCTTACTGTTATGTAACAAGGGCTAGGAATGTTTTTTTTCTTTAATAGTCCTGCGGAGCCACCTGGGAATCGACTTGGCCCCTACGGAGTGACCCAGCACTGTCAAGTGAACATCTTCAGTGGTGTCTCTTGAAGTCCCGCCACCACCTGTGTGGGTGTAGGAAGTGCCTCTCTCCTGGGTAGACACCCTTCTATGTGATCTAGTTTCTGTCCTGTATTTGTTCCATGATGATTGCCAAGCAGCTTCCCAAGGGACCCTGGGAAATACTGTTTGCAGGTTTTACTGATAAACTTTTGTTCCTCTTAAGTGGGACACATCCATATTTATGGGGTCACCTAGACCAAGACCCCACCCTCAGAGGTCACCAATGGGAGATCCATTTCTTGACCTTCCTGCCTCTGAGGCCCTGGGTGACTTTTACCTCTTGGACATCCAGGGACCTAGATTTAAAATGAAAAATGTAGAAAATACAAGGCTTTCAGGGCCTAAAATTAAAGACTACCCTAAATCAGTGGTTCCCAAGCCTTTAACATTAGGATCACCTGAGAATTTGTTACAAATGCAAGTTCTCTGGGCCTACCCACACCTAGCTAAACAGAAACTCTGGGTGGGTGGGGCAGCAATCTACGCTAAGCTCTCCAGAAAATTTTGATGCTGTCTCCAGTTTGAGAAGGGGTATACTCACTTATACTAGTGAATACAGTAGGTAAAAATGACACTATGCACTCCATGGGAAGTAATATAAAAAGTGCTTTGCACAGGGCCTGGCACAATTACTGCTTACTACACCCATGATAGCTGTCGTTATCATCACAATTGTAGGAGTCTCACATAGATTGCTGAGATGGCATGTCAGGGATGTCCTCCTTGCAGAGTCATTTGTCTAAATATAAAATACGATCATATGCTCACTGGAATTCACCAAGTAGCTTCAGAGGTAATCCCTCAAAGTTTCACATGGAAGCTCATGCCCCTTTGTACCATTTGTCTCCTTTTCAAAATTTTGATTTGTAAGAATAGATCATGTGGGAGGATTTCCTAAAGTATAGTTAGGATGAATTCTTTTTTTGTTTTCTTTCCTCTTTTTTTTTTTTTGAGACAGAGTTGCTTGCCCTGGGTAGAGTACCACGATGTCATCATAGCTTACAGCAACCTCAAACTCATGGGCTTGAGCAATGCTCTTGCCTCAGCCTCCCGAGTAGCTGGGACTACAAGTATGCACCACCATGCCTGGCTAGTTTTTCTATTTTTTTAGAGACAGGGTCTCACTTTTCCTGAGGCTGGTCTCAAACTCCTGAGCTCAAGCAATCCAGCTGTCTTGGCCTCCAGAATGCTGGGATTACAGGTGTGAGCCACTGCACTTGGCCTAAAGGATGAATTCTTAAAGATCATGTGATTACACACTGGAGAACATCCTGGCTAACTGCCTTCAGGCCAAAGCAGAAAGAGTCAACAGGGTTTTAGGTATGGGACAGCAGCTGACAAGTCGTACGTAGCTGATCTCTAATTCTCAGGGACTTCACCTCTCTCTTGCCTTCCCACTGTGCTTCAGGGCAGCCACACCTGCTTTCGAATGTTTGGCTGTGAGAAGGCACAGCCATGCAGAATCATGAGGTACCATCCTCATTAAGACCTGATCAGCCCATTACCTGAACTTGCCGTCTCTCAAGTAAGCACCAAATTTATTTAGTGTATGGGAAGCTGGGTATCCAGGAAGAGAAAAAGGGATTCCAGAGCATCCAGCCAGTTCTAGCACAGCCCATCATTAATTTGGCAGGTAGATACCCATTACAGTCAACCATCCATAATCGTGGGTTCTGCATCCATAGATTACACCAACTGTGGACTGCAAATATTCAGAAAAATATGACGGTTGCATCTGTACGAACAAATACAGACTTTTTTCTTGTCATTATTCCCTAAACTATACAGGATAATATCTATTTACATTGCATTTACATTGTATTAAGTAATTTAGAGATGAGTTAAAGCATATGAGAAGATGAGCATAGGTTATACAAAATATGATGCTATAAGGGACTTGAGCATCTGTGGATTTGGTACCTGTGGTGGGGAGTGTCCTGAGGAGCCACGGAGGAGTGACTGAATAATTGTATTATTTCTCCTACACACTCAACACTCTCTCCTCTTTTATGTGACAACCCCAAATCCCATCCCATCTTTGCTTCCATCTCAGTGTTGATTTCTTTTCATAGATTTGCAAGCTATTTGTCACCACTCACTCTCAATATGGAATTGTGGATTCAGGGACACAATGAAAGTGATCAATGCAAACTTGAGAAGAAATATCTACTAACTGAAATTTCTGAACACAGCAAAGGAGTCTTTTTTTTTTTTTTTTTTTTTGATGGTCTCACTTTGTTGCCTTCGGTAGAGTGCAGAGGCATCACAGCTTACAGCAACCTCAAACTCCGGGGCTTAAGTGATTCTCTTGCCTCAGACTCACAAGTAGCCAGGACTTTAGGCGCCTGCCACAATGTCCAGCTATTTTTTTTTTTTTTGGTCATTATGTTTAGCTGGCCCTGGCTGAGTTCAAACCCACCAGCCCCAGTATATGTGGCCAGCGCCCTGACCACTGAGCTACAGGCGCCAAGCCAAAAGTGTTTTGAATAAAGAGCATTAAAAGAAAAAAACTTCAGGCCAAAATCGAAAAATTTAATGTGAAATTAATCTGCATGAAATGAAAATCTCAGTTAAGGAAATTACATTCAAGAATGATGGAAAATGATCCCAGGTGAAAGATGAGTGATGATCCCAGAGGTGCACCTGTGGATTACAAAACATACTCGTTATCTGTATAAAACATTCATGGTATTCCATTGTGAAGTTAAAAACATGGAACTGTCATGTATAGCTTCAATAACATAAATATAGAGAGATGGGACAAAGTAATGTTCTAAGTCTCCATTTTAAAAAAATTAACAGATAAAATTGGATGTATTTACCACATACAACATGATGTTTTAAAATACATATACACTGTGGAATGACTAAATGTAGCTATTTAACATATTTAATATATTTCTACCTCGCACAGTTATCATTTTTATGATAACACTTTTTGGCCACTCTCTTAGCATTTTTTAAGAAAACAATATACTGGCGGTGCCTGTAGCTCAGGGGGTAGGGAGCTAGCCACATCCACTGAGGCTGGACCCGCTAAACAACAATGACAACTGCAACCAAAAAATACCCAGGCATTGTGGTGGGTGCCTGTAGTCCCAGCTACTTGGGAGGCTGAGGCAAGAGAATCGCTGAAGCCCAAGAGTTTGAGGTTGCTGTGATCTGTGACGCCACAGCACTCTACTGAGGGTGACAAAGTGAAACTCTGTCTCAAAAAAAAGAAGAATACAATATATTATTAAGTACAGTCACTGTGTTATACAATAGACTTCTTGAACTTATTCCCCCTAACTGAAATTTTGTATCCTTTGACCAACATTTCCCCAACCTCCTCAACCCCTCAAACCTTGGTAACCACCCTTCTACTCTCTACTTCTATGAGATCATCTTATAAGATTTCACATAAGTGAGATCATGTGGTATTTGTCATTCTGTTGCTGGCTTATTTCACTTAACATAATGTCCTCTAGTTTCATTGTTGCAAACGATAGAATTTTATTATTTTATTATGACTGACAAATATTCTATTGGATATATAGCCCATGTTTTCTCTATCTGGTCATCCCTTGATGACCACTTATGTAGTTTCTGTATCTTGGTCATTGTGACTTATGTTGCCATGCCATGGGAATGCAGGGGTCTTTACTGGGGGTTCATTTCATTTACTTTGGGTGTATGTCCAGAAGATGGAATGCTGGATCGCATGGTAATTCCATTTTTATTTGGGGGGCACCTCCATACTGTTTTCCATAATGGCTGTACTATTACAATTCATGTTCTTACCAACAGTTTTTTCTATATCCTTGGCAACACTTTTTTTTTTTATCTTTTCTCTTTTTAATTCTAATAGGTATGAGGTGGTATCTTATTGGGGTTTTAATTTGCACTTCCCTGATGATTAGTCATGTTGGATATTTTTTCATATACTTTTTGGCCATTTATATGTCTTCTTTTGAGTAATGTCTATTCATGTCTTTTGCCAATTGAGCTTAGTTCCTTATATGTTTTGGATATTAACCCCTTGTCAGATGGATAGTTTGAAATATTTTCTGCCGATCTAAAGGTTGTCTCTTCACTGTATTTTTTTTTTTTTTTTGAGACAGAGTCTCTGTCACCCTGGGTAGAGTGCCGTGGCATCACAGCAAACTGCTCAAACTCTTGGGCTTGAGCAATTCTCTTACCTCAGCCTCCCTAGTAGCTGGGACTATAGGCTTGCGGCACTATACCTGGTTGGTTTTTCTATTTTTAGTAGAGACTAGGTCTTGCTCTTGCTCAGGATGGTCTCCAACTCCTGAGCTCAAGTGATTCACCTTCCTCAGCCTCCCAGAGTGCTGGAATTACAGATGTGAGCCACTGCACCCAGCCTTCTTTACTCTATTGTTTCATTTGCTATGCAGAAACTTCTTAGTTTGATGTGATCTCATTTATCTATTTTTGTTTTTGCGGGAGGGGCTCATATCTAAAAAGTCATTTCTCAGGCCAATGTCATGGAGCTTTTCCTCTATTTTATTCTAGTAGTTGCACAGTTTTAGGTCTTACATTTAAGTATTTAATAATTTTTTAGTTGATTTTATATATGGTATGAGATAAGGGTCTAATTCCATTCTTTTGCATGTGGACACCCAGGTTTCCTACCACCATTTACTGAAGAGACTATTCCCTTCCCACTGCGTGTTCTTGGCACTTTTGTTAAACATTGTTGACTCTAAATGCGTGGATTTATTTCTGAGGTCTCTATTCTATTCCATGGGCTTATGTTTCTCTTTTTATTCATTACCATCCTGATTTGGTTAGAATAGCTTTGTAGTATATCTTGAAGTCAGGTAGTGTAATGCCTCTAGCTTTGTTCATTTTGGTCAGGATCGTGTTGGCTATTTGGGGTCTTTTGTGGTACCGTTTGAATTTTAGGATTATATTTTCTATTTCTGTGAAGAATGTTATTGGTATTTTGATAGGGATTTTGTTGAATCTGTAGATTGATTTGGGTAGTATGGATATTTTAATAATATTAATTCTTTCAATACATGAAAAGGGATATCTTTCTATTTATTTGTATCTTCTTCAGTTTCTTTCACCAGTGTTTCATAGTTTTCAGTGTAGAAATCTTTCAATGCATTTCTTAAATTTATTATAAAGTATTTTATTATTTCATAGCTATTGTAAATGGGATTTGTTTTCTTGATTTCTTTTTCAAATAATTCACTGTTAAGTGTATAGAAACACTACTGATTTTTCTTTTTTGACAGTCTTACTATTTTGCTCTGGGTAGAGTGCCATAGTGTCATCATAGCTTACAGCAACCTCAAACTCTTAGGCCCAAGAGATCCTCGTGCCTTAGCCTCCCAAGTAGCAGGAACTACAGATGCCAGCACAGCACCTGGATTTTTTTTCTTTCTTCTTATTTTAGTAGAGATGGAGTCTCACTCTTGCTCAGGCTGGTCTCAAACTCCTGAGCTCAAGTGATCCACTTGCCTTGCCTTCTAGAGTGCTAGGATTAGGCTTGAGCCACCATGACAACCCTGATTTTTCTATGTTGATTTTGGATCCTACAACTTTACTAACTTCTTGTATTATTTTTACAAGTTTTTTTTTTTTTTGGATGGGTCTTTAGAATTTTCTATTGTATATGATTCCATTGTCTGAAAACAGGAACAATTTAATTTCATCCTTTCTATATTTGGATACTTTTGGTTTCTTTTCTTGTCTAATTGCTCTGGGTTGGATCTCCAGTAATACACTAAATAGAAGTGGTGAGAGTGGGCATCCTTGTCTTGCTCTGGATGTTAGAGTAAATGCTCTCAACTTTTCCTTGTTGAATACAATGTTAGCTGTAGGTTTGTTGTATATGGCCTTTCTTGTGTAGAGGTACATTCCTCATATGCATAATTTGCTGAGTTTTGTTTTGTCACGAAAGGATATTGAATTTTGTCAAATGCTTTTTCTGCATCTATTGAAATGATCATATGTTTTCTTAAAATCTTGGGTTAATATGAGGGTACACAATTAGGTTACATTGATTGTGTTAATAAGGTAAAGTCCAAGTTGTAGTTGTGTCCTTGGAAGTGTGGGATAGAGCCTACACACGGAATCCCTGGGGGATTAAGTCTGCCTGAATTATGTAGTTTTTCTCTTTCCTTCTATTGATGTGATGAATCACATTTAGTGATTTACATGTTGAACTGCCCTTGCATTCCTGGGGTGAATCCCACTTGATCATTGTGAATAATCTTTTTATTTTATTTTTTTTTTTTTTAGAGATAAAGTCATACTTTGTCACCCTCGGTAGAGCACTGTGGCATCACAGCTCACAGCAACTTCCATCTCTTGGGCTTAGGCAATTCTCATGCCTCAGCCTTCATAGTAGCTGGGACTACAGGCACCCCCACAATGCCCAGCTATTTTTTTGTTGCAGTTTGGCTGGGGCTAGGTTCAAATCTGCCACCCTTGGTATACGGGGCCAGCGCCCTACTCACTGAGACACAGGCACCACCCAGTGAATAATTTTTTTAATGTGATGTTGAATTTGGTTTGCTAGTATTCAGTTGAGAAGTTTTGCACCAATCTATCAGGGATATTGGCCTGTGGTTTTCTTTTTCTGTGTTTTGTCTGGCTTTGGTACAGAATGATGCTGGCCTTGTGTATTTGGAAGTATTCCTTTCTTTTTAATTTTCTGGAACAGTTTGAGAAGAATTGGAAATACTTCTTTAAATGTCTGATTGGTTTCATGTCTGAATGTATTCCTTTCTTCTAGGCTATCCAATTATTTCTTGTATACTTGCTCATAATAATTTCTTATGATCCTTTCTTTTTCTGTGGTATCATTTGTAATTATTTTCATTTCTGATTTTGAGTTTCCTTTCTTTGTTTTCCTTAATCCAGCTAATGCAACAAACTAACTTAGTTTTGTTCATATTTTCTATTGTTTTACTAGTCTCTATTTCCTTAATTTCTGCTCTAATTTTTATTATGTCCTTCCTTCTACTAACTTCGGATTTAGTTTGTTCTTATTTTTCTGGTTTCTCAAGGTGCACTTTTACATTGTTTGAGATCTTTTTTCCTTTTTGATGTAGACATTTACTGCCATAAACTTCTCTCTTAGAAGTGCTTTTAATGTATCCCATAGATTTTGGTATGTTGAGTTTCCATTTTTGTTTGCCTCAAAAATTTATTTATTTTTGAGACAGACTCTCATTCTGTTGCCCAAGCAAGAGTGCCATGATGTCATCGTAGCTCACAGCAACTTCCAATTTCAAGAGATCCTACTGCCTAAGTCTTCCAAGTATCTAGGACCACAAAAGCCCACCACAATGCTCAGCTAATTTTTCTATTTGGGATCAAATTTCAAAATGAAGTTTGGGAGGACAAACAAACCATAGCAGTGTCCTTCTCTTTCAGCTTGAAGAGCTCCCTTTAATTTTTTATTAAATCATGGTGATGTGAATGTGGAGAGAAGGGAACACTTCTACACTGCTTGTGGGATTGAAAACTAATACAGCCTTTTTTGGAAAAAAGTATGGAGAATTCTCAAGGAAGTAAAAGTTGACCTACTGTTTGATCTTGTAATTCCATTACTAAGTATCAACACAGATGAACAAAAATCATTTTACAACAAAGACTTTTACACCAGAATGTTTATTGCAGCCCAATTCATAATTACTAAATCATGGAAGCAGGCCAAATGCCCATCAACCCAGGAATGAATTAACAAATTGTGATATATGTATACCATGGAATATTATTCAGCCATAAAAAAGAATGGAGACTTTACATCTTTTATGTTTACCTGGATGGAGTTGGAACATATTATTCTTAGTAAAGCATCTCGAGAATGGAAAAAAAATAATTCCCTTTAATCTTTCTTTCTTTCTCTCTTTCCCCTTCCCTTCCCTTCCTTTCCCTGCCCCTCCCTTCCCTTCCCTTCCCTTCCCTTTCTTTCTTTCGAGACACAGTCTCACTTTGTAGCCCTTGGTAGAGTGCTATGGTGTCACAGCTCACAGAAACCTCCAGTTCTTGGACTTAGGCGATTCTCTTGCCTCAGCCTCCTAAGTAGCTAGGACCACAGGCACCTGCCACAATGCCTGGCTATTTTTTTGTTGCAATTTGGCCAGGGCAGGGTTTGAACCCACCACCCTCAGTATATGGGGCCAGCACCCTATTCATTGAGCCACAGGGTGCTGACCCCCTTTAATATTTCTTATAAGACAGATCTCATGTTCAGTTGATGAACTCCCTCAACTTTTGTTTGTCTGAAAAAGTCTCTCTCCTTAATTTCTTAAGGACAGATTTTTCTAGGGATAGTATTCTTGGATGGCACAGTTTTTCTTCTTTATTCAGCAGTTTGAATATATCATTCCTCTCTCTTCTGGGCTGTAAGGTTTCTGTTGAGAAGCCCACTGCAATTTATACAGAAATTTCCATATATGCTATTTGCTTCTTTTCTCTTGCTGCTTTCAGGATCTCATTGTTTTTGACAGTTTGATTATAATATGTTTGGGGGGTAGTCTTATTTGAATTAAATGTGACTGAAGACCTTTAACATTCCTGTACCTGAATATTCTCATCTTCTCTATGTTTGGAAAGTTTTCTGCTATTATTTCTTCAAATAATTTTTAAGTGGCAAGTAACATTATTCCTCTGGCTGAATGACATGTCACAGTAGTTATATTCAAAATATCTCTCCCCAGTATGAGATTTCTGAAGCTGACTGAAGTGTGCTCACATGTGAAAGATCTTCCCACATTCTTCACATGCACAGGGCTCTCCACTATAAATCCTTCAGTGGCTCATGGAGGATAAGTTAAAGCTTACAAGTGCATATTCACTCTACTCACAAGGCATAGCCCCAGTGCGACACCTGTTTTGAATTAAGAATAGTTTGTTACAAAAGGCGTTCCCTTGCATCAGCACCTGTAACTCATTGGTTAGGGCACCGGCCACATACACCAGGGCTGGTAGGTTCTAAGCCGGCCTGGGCCTGCTAAAAAACAATGACAATTACAACAAAAATAGCCAGGCATTGTGGTGGGTGTCTGTATGCCCAGCTACTTGAGAGGCTGAGGCAAGAGAATCACTTTAGCCCAAGAGTTTGAGGTTGTTGTGTGCTGTGATGCCATAGTACTCTACTGAGGGCAACATAGTGAGACTCCATCTCAAAAAAAAAAAAGGCTTTCCCACTTTTACACTTACAAGACTTTTCTTCGAAGTCCTATGGTGCAAGACAAAAACAAAGTGGTGGATAAAACTCCATATTCATTGATAAAGCTTTTTATGGGGCTTTTTTTCCAGCATGAATTCTTACGTGTCAATTTAAGGAAAATCTGTTACAAAAGAATTTTCTACTTCTTTCCACTCCAGAATTGTTTTTTAGCACTGGGTAAAATCAGAATGGTCTCTAAAGGTATCTACACATTCCCTGCATTTACACAGCTTCTCTCTAAGATGAATATGCTGGTTCTCTATGACGTATAACTTTCAGTTGAAGGCTCCATAGCTATAATTCCTATGGCTTCTATCCAATACGGACGCTGTAGTGTTGAATGAGGTTTGCCTTCTTCATAAATGTTTTCCTATATTCACAGGGCTTTACTCCATTCTGAATCCACTGATGGTGAAGAGGAAAGAAATCTATTTGCAACATGAATTTGTTCATATACTGAGATGTCAACAAGTGTAGGTGTCATGAAGGTTTGGAGTAAGGTGTGAGCATCTGAGGGAGTTGATGCTGGAGACAGAGTTAATGGAAGCATACAGAAGATGTGTAGAGATAAGTTAAGAGTCTGTTAGCATCATTCAGGCATGAGACAATAACAGACTAAGGCATTAGTGGTAGAACTGATTGAGCTGATGGAAGTAATAGATTTAGAAGTGTATGATGTAAAATGAACTTGGGAATGGTGAGATATTGGGTTTGATGGTAATGAGCTGGGTTGAGAGGTTGAACTATTGTCTGAGGTTATTTCTTGCTCCTTCTCTTCCTGGATAGCAGTGCCATCCACTACAAATGGGTAGGTTGAAGGAGTGGACAGGATCATGAGTTCTTTCTGAGGTATGCTGAATCTGAAGTGCCTCTGAGACATTTATATGGAGATGTGGGATTGAAGAAAAGGTAAAGTTTTGGAACAAACTCCAAGGAGCTGAGGAGGCCTTGGCCAGAAACATGCAGACTACCAGAAAGGGAGACATCAATCCCTGGTGGTATTAATTAAAACAGTGATGGCTCCCAGGTGCCTTCAGCAGCCCAGATGTGGGATAGACAAGGTGAGAGACAACTCAAGGTTTTACATGACAGAAGGGCCAGGGATACATGACTGCTTTTGAGTGCCTGACAAACAAAGCAGTGCATGTATATATAGACGTGGATTTAAAATGTAGGAAAATGGTGGGATGCAGAGTAGAGATGGAGAGAGAAATTGGTAGAAGACTCTTTTTATGTTATGCACAAGAGTCAACCTAAGTGTCCATCAACAGATGAATGGATACCAAAAAATCTGGTGTATATACACAATGAAACATTAAAAAGAAGGAAATTTCGTCATTTAAAACAAAAGCGTGAACTGTGCTAAGTGAAATAAGCCAGGAAGACAAATACTGCATGATCCCATATAAGGAATCTAAAAATGCTGAACTCACAGAAATAGAGGTAAAATGATGGTGACCAGGGCCTGAGGGTGGGAGGAGGCAGGAAAGGGAAAGGGGAGATGTTGACCAAGGGTACAAATTTTTAGTTGGACAGGAATAATAAGCTTTAGTGATCTAGTGCACAGAATTGTGATTATAATAAATAATAATATAATATTGCTAAATGTTTTCACCACAAAAATGATAAGTGTGCGGGCTTCACATACAATCTGAGATATTTTTATCAACCTGATTGACATAGCTATATGATTCAATTAAAAAAAATGATAAGTATGTGAGGTGATACATTTGTGAATAAGGTTGATTTACTCATTCCACATTATAAACATGCATCAAAGCAGCATACTATACCCATAAATATATGTGATTATTTATGCCAATTAAAACTAAAATTCAAAAATAAATTAAAGAAGTTAGAAAAACTGTGTTATTAACATTATTCATTGTGATTGATGTTACTACATTTATAATGCCAATACCATAGCTAAGTCTTTTTGAGTCACTGTTTCAGGCACTGTCCTATGCAGATCCATACATTATTTGTTTATATACTGAACAAATATACTATTTGTATATATTATTATATTTGTTATATATTTCATATACTGAAACAAATATATAATTCATATAACCTTAAACAACCCAGTGAGATTAAAAACTATTATTGCCATCATCTTCTAAGTGTAGGCATTATTACCATCATTTTCTAAGTGTCTGCAAATGTAGCATAGACCACTGAATAGATGTTCACCAAGCCCATTCATTCGATTTTCTCCCTGGACACATAGGTAAACAATTCCCTAGCTTTGAGAATCCAGGTGTGGCCAAATGCTCAGTTTTTGTCAATAGAGTAACAATGGCAACATGTACGTAAGGAGTATGGCTCCTTCCTTTTGTCTCTCATTTTCTCTCTACCAGGAAGGATGCCAAGAATCCTTTAAACTAAGTCACATGTTGACAATAGAATTTTTCTTGTTCCTAGAATAACTGTGTGGTACAAAGCTTGCCATTGACCTGCATGGATCTTGGCATGAATGAAGTGGGGGAAAAAGACAAAAGCAAAAACTGTTCCTGTACTGAGATGATGGTATTATGAGTTTCCATGTTACAATAGCTAATGTTAACTTAGCCAGCTTTTTTGCTGAAGAAATCACACACTATCTCCCAGCTAACATGGCTGGAGAGGGGAAAGCCAAGTGTTAATCCCAAAGACATGGAGCCTAGGGCTTGACTTTTACCTTTAGGGGAAGCCTCTCTTCATGCAATGATCTTGCTCATTTTCTAGCATGTAGATCAGTTCTGGTTTGGGAATTGGATACCCTAATCATGGAGAAACAGGAAAGCAATATTTAGGTAAAGACGAAAATTAACCTCTACATTCAGTATGATATTCAAGATCAAGAACAAGATCTCAGAATGAGGCTGCTCCCATCTGTGCAAAACAAGTATCAACCTCTAACCTGAAAACCAAGAGCCCAAACACCATCCTTGGGCCAAAAGTCCATAGACAGTAGTGATCACTGCCTAATAACATCCATTCCTCTTGGCCCAACACTGTTTGGGAGCAAACCTTTACCCCTTTACACACAGCCATGGGATCCTGGGAAGGTGACATTTCATTCCAGAAGCTATCTTCTAATTAACATAACTCAGTGGGTCTCAATCTCACTGGACATCAGAAACACCTAGAGGTGCCTCATTTTGTCCAAGCACCAAATGGAACCAAATCACTGAGGATGAAGCCTGAACACGAGTAGCTTTAAAAGCATTCCAGCTGCTCAGGGAGGACTGAAAAGCACTGGTCTAAACTCACCGACACCTTTCTGACCTGTTTTATTTGGAAAAAATTGGTTGTTCTGCTACTCTGGAGCTATGATTTGTGAGGGTGCAAGGTGAGGTAAAGAGAGTCTGTACAAACCAGGGAATATCTGCCTCAACACTCTCAGGACAGAAATTAACCCCTGGGCTATGAATCTCACAAACAGGACATTAAGCAAAAGACAAAAAACAGTGTAACACTATGTGAATCCATTTCTGAGGCCAATCTAATCTGCGGGGATGGGAATTAGGGAGCAGATGGGCTTCTTGGGAGAACTGACTGGGAGACAGCAGAGGGAGCCTGCTGGGGTCTAAGAAAGCTCCACAGTTTGAACTGTGTTGAAGTCACCATGGGTGAGTTACAGGTAAAATATGCATTGACCTAGACACTTAGGACTGTACATTTTACTAAAGATAAGGTACGCTTAAAATAAACAAGTGTATTAAAACAATAACTAGTGCCAAATCATGTCATTGTTGTCTCTGGAAAGCAGTTTCTCAGAGGAGAAAGAATTGGTTCCAGTCAATAGGTTTGGTAATAAATCCACACTTCAGGCTGGGTGTGGTGGCTCAGACCTGTAATCCTAGTACTCTGGGATGCCGAAGTGGGGGGCATCAAGTGAGCTCAGGAGTTTGAGATCAGCCTGAGCAAGAGTGAGACCCTATCTCAACTCAAAATAGAAAAAACTAGCTGGGTGTGATGGTGGCCACCTGTAGTCCCAGCTACTTGGGAGGCTGAGGCAAAAGGCTTGCTTAACCCCAAGAATCTGAGGTTGCTGTGAGCTATGATGACACTAAAGCACTCTACCCAGGGTGACAGAGTGAGACTCTGTCTCAAAAGAAAAAAAAATCCACACTTCACAAGGGACCTCATGAGAATTAAATTGGTAGAGCACAAAGAGTGCCTGGACCAGGGTCTGATGCAGATCAGTGCTCGGGGACATTAGCTGTGCTCATTACCATAAACTGCTTTCCTTTAAGTTGATCCACATTCTGTTTACTTAAATTTATTCCTTCAGAAAGGGAATCTTGTATTGCTCATAATAGGAAAAACTAATTTCAATTTTCACAAATAAGTTACCATCAGAATACAACAATGAAATCAAAATAATACTATAAATTCCCGTAAGCTTATGTGGCCTCTCCTGTGCTATGAGTTGGTGGGGGCTGTTCCTCTGAAAGGGAAATTAGCATAAGCTAGGAGAGCCATCAAAGACTCATCACTAAACCAAGACTTTCTCCTGACAACAATCAGAAAGCAGGAAAAAGAAGGAGAAAAAAAGCATCTTTCTTGGGGTATCCATTCAATGCCAGTTCATGATAGGTCTATGCACCTCTAAAATCATCTTCTCTATCAGCAGAGGATTGTGACCAGATTTTAGGTCACAAGGGATGTCTGTGTAGGAATCAGAGAATAAAATAACTATTTTCATGTAGATTGTGTAGTTTAGAAAATTGCTGGGTGGCTTGCCTGGGTAATGGATGGATTAATAATGGACAATGGCCCATCATCTTGTAGCCCTTGCTAATAGGTTGTGGTGACATCTAACACAACAAAACTTAAACATTCAGTTTCCCTGAGGTGAGAAGTGGAGAAAAGGACCTGAGACAGAGGCCAACCTGTGCTAAGTTACTAGAGTGAGAGTTTGAGTTTGGTTTAATTCTTGGCTTAGTTCTTGATTTCAATGACTATATTTGGTCCCTCTTGGTACCTGGCTGGACACAAGAATACCAATATAAAAGAGGTGAGACAGAAACCCAGCAGGAATTATGGGTGGAAGGGAGGGTGGGCTCCAGAAGCCTTCTTTATCAGCCAGGCCTGGAGTGAGAGAGTAAAGGAGGCTCTGGCCATAAGGGAGAGAGCTGAGCATTACCCAGTGGCTCTCCCCATTGGGGAGATCTGGGGAAAGACCTGAGCCTTACTTACCCAGTGAGATCAGGAGCCCACAGGTCTCCAGTATTACCTCCCCATACAGGGTTCTCTGGGCCAGATCCAAATGCCCCCATTCCTCCCAGGTGAAGGTCATGGCCAAGTATTTGAAGGCCATCAATACCTGGAAAGTCAAACAGAGATAGCCACATTGGTCTTGGGGCTGCTGGAAGAGATTAGAGCATGTTTCTTCTTTTTTTCTTTTTAATTTTTCTTAAAATTTCAGTTTAATATGAGGGTATGTATGATTAAGTTAGTTTGCTTTTGTAAGGTTAAAATCTGAGTCATTGTTTCATCCTTCACCCAAGAAGTGTGCCATGTATTTGTGCAATGTACCCATTAGGTGGGAACTTAACCCCTTCCTCTTTTCTCTGTGAGCATGCAGTTGTTAATCTACTAGTTTCAATTTAGTACTGAATATGTGCAATGTTTGTTTTTCCATTCTTGTGCTACTTTGCTTAGGAGAATGTTCTCCATTTCTGTCCAGGTTGTTACAAAAGATACAAAATCTCCATCTTTTTAATAGCTTAATAGTATTCCTTGGTATACATATATCACAATTTATTAATCCATTCATGCGTTGAAGAGCATTTGGGTTGTTTCCACATTCTTGCAATTGCGAATTGTGCTGCTATAAACACTCGAGTGCAAATGTCCTTGTGGTAAAATGTCTTTTTTCCTTTTGAGTAGATAACTAGTAATGGGATTGCAGATCAAATGGAAGGTCTCCTTTTAGTTTGTTGAGGAATCTGCATACTTCTCTCCATACAGGCTGTGCTAGTTTGCAATCCCAGCAATAGTGCGTGAACATTCCATTCTCTTCACACCCACGCCAGCATCTGCAGCTTTGGGATGTTGTGATGTGGGCCATTTTCACTGAGTTTAGGTGATATCTCAAAGTGGTTTTGACATGCATTTCTCTGATTAGGCACAAAGAGCATTTTTTCATGTGTTTGTAGACCATTCATCTGTCCTCATGAGGAAAGTTTCTGTTCACATCTCTTGCTTAGTTTTTAATAGGGTTGCTTCCTCTTTTCTTATTGATTACATTTAGTTCTTTGTAGATTCTGGTTACTGGCCCTTTGTCAGATTCACAGCATGCAAATATCTTCTCCCATTCTGAAGGTTATCTCCTTGCTTTGTCAATTGTGTCCTTAGCTGTCCAGCTTGATCAGGTCCCATTTATTTATTTTTGTTGTTCCTGCAATTGCTAATGGGATCTTCTTTATGATTTTTTTCCCTAGACTGATAAGAGGCCTATGCCTCAGGAATTAATTTTTGCAAGTGTTGAGAGGTATGGGACCAGTTTCAGTCTTTTACTTGTGGCTAACCAGTTCTCCCAACACCGTTTATTGAATAAGGATTCTTTCCCCCATTGTATGCTCTTCTTTGCTTTGTCAAAGATCAATCAGATGGGGCTCAGTGCCCGTAGCACAGTGGTTACGGTGCCAGCCATATGCACCAAGGGTGGCGAGTTTGAACCCAGCCCAGGCCTGCTAAATAACTATGACAACAGCAACAACAAAAAAAATAGCCGGATGTTGTGGGCACCTGTAGTCCCAGCTACTTTGGAGGCTGATGCAAGAGAATTGCTGAAGCCCAAGAGTTTGAGGTTGCTGTGAGCTGTGATGCCACAGCACTCTACTGAGGGTGACATAATGAGATTCTGTCTCAAAAAAAAAAATTAGATGGGCAAGTATAAGATATCTAGATTCTATGTTCTGTTCAACAGATATATGTCTATATTTTTACACCAATACCATGCTATTTTTGATCACTGTAGACTTACACTATAACCTGAAGTCTGGTAAAGTGATGCCTCTAGATTTGTTCTTATTTCACAGAACTGTGTTTGCTATCAATTTTTTTTATTATTCCATATGAAATGTAGAACTATTTAAAAAATACCTTTAAAGTATGATGTTGGTATTTTAATGGGTATTGCATTAAATCTGTAGATTGCTTTGGGTAGTATAGACATTTTAATAATGATGATTCTTCTAAGTCATGGGCTTAGAATGTATGTTCTTCCATCTGCTAACTTCTTCTGCTATTTCTTTTCTCAGTGTCTCGTAGTTCTCTCTGTAGAGATCCTTCATATCCTTTGCTAAATATATTCTGAGATATTTCATTATCTTTGATATTACAGGGAAGGGTATTGTGTCTTTGATTTGATTCTCAGCTTGACTATATTGGCATATAGGAAGGCTACTGATTTGTGGGCACAGATTTTATATCCTAAGTGTTACTGTATTTCTTTATCAATTCCGGGAGTCTCACAGTTGACCACTGAAACGTCATTACGCAGTGTGTGACTGTATATAATTCTCTTATTCTCAGGAAAATTTCATTTAACATTTCTTGCAAGACAGGTTCTCTTGGATTTTGTTTGTCTAAGAAAGTTGATTTCTCCTTCACTTTTGAAGGATACTTGTACTGGATACGGAAGTTTAGGTTGGTGTTTTTTCTTTTAATACTAAATATTTCACTCCACTCTTTTCTCATTTGAATGTCTTCTAAAGAGAAGTCTGATGTCATTCTTATCCTTGTTTCTTTATAAATTGTTTTTTGCCCTTTCCTTTGATTTTTTTTTTGAGATTTTCTTTTTCCTAGTTTTTAGCAATTTGAATATCATATGCCTAGGTGTAGACTTTTTTGATATTCCTCCTGTTTGATGTTTATTCTCTGAGCTTCCTGTATCTGTGGTTGGTATAATTAATTTTGGAAAATTCCCAGCCATTTTCACTTCAGATACTTCTTCTGTTCAGCTCTTATTTCATTAAGGCCTTATTTCATTATGAACTCCCTGGTGTTGAATGAGTTTGGTGGTTAGAGATTTTTCCACAGTTGCTTCCTTCTAAGATCTTTTTCCAGTGTGAATACTCGGTTGTTCAATAAAATTGAAATTTTGGTAAAGAATTTCCCATATCCACTGCACTAACAAGGCCTTTCCCATGTGAATTCCCTGTCTGGAATAGGGCTGTGTCTGCAGCTTAAGGGTTTTTCATATTTGCAGAATCCACAAGTTCGTTTTCCAGTGCAGACTCTTTGGTGTTGAATAACAAGGGTTAATATTTGAAGCTTTCACACCTGTGCTATACTCATAAAGCCCTTCAGTGTGGCTCTCTGGTGCTGAATAAGTATGTGTTTTCAGTTAAAACTTTTCCTGTATTTACTGTATTTCTTATGATTTTTTTCACTATGACTGGCTGCCCTGCACTCAGTGTGATGTGTCTTCTCCTGTTGTAAGTGGCTGGTGCTGAAGAAGGCCTGAACTGACCAGGAAATATTTTCCAATCTCTGCACAGATAAAGGACTTCCCTGGAACATGGAGTCTCAGCCCTTCACAAATGAAAGTCCTGTCTGTATCCCTTGGGAAGGGTTTCTCTCTACTCAAAGAATCAATACCACATGCCCCACAAGCATATGTTTTCTGCCTGGGGGTGTGCCCACAGGAAGAAGATAAAATGTCTTTCAAGACAAGACACACATCTCACAGGGGTGGGCTTTCTGAGAAAAGGCATCTGCCTCTGGGGTGCTGACCTGTGACACTTCCTCTACAGAAAAATGCTGCTCAAAAGGTGCTTCCATATCTTTTCCTCCACGCCCAAAACCTGAAAGCAGACAAATGCCAGAGAACTGTGTGTTAACTTTGATGAGAAGGGGAATACCATCACAAATGTGTATGAGTCTATGTGAACTCACAGGTCTGTTTTTAAGAGAGCAGAGTTTGGATCAGGTTGAGGAAGCAGCTGTTGTGCAGTAAAGGTTTTCTAAAGGACACAGGAGGTACAGCACAAAGACACGAGGTAAGGTCTATACCTCACTCGTCTGCTAATGGTTTTCAGCACTTGTCTCATATGCTGATGACATGTGAGTGCTGTGAAGAAGGGTGTGTCCCAGCCTAAGCAAATCCAGTTTCAATGGGGTATCTCATGTTCAAAGACTACGTGAGGGTAGGTGCATATCTCGCAACAAGGTATGCATGGGCCAGTGGCCACTGGCATTGGTACCAGAACAGTACTATAAACAGGACAGGATCATGGTATGGTCTGAACCACCCCCAATGTTATATCCATGCACCTGCCATTGAATAGGCCTCTGAGCCTATTTTGTATACCTGGAATTGTGTCCACCCGGAGAAGCACCATGGCTCTTGCCCTCATCTCACAGATAAACATAGTATCTGGAGCAAGAACTGGGGGAAGACTGAACAAGTGAGAGGTCAGCGCTGGCCCAGAGCTACAGACTATAGGTAAGGAAACCAAACATTACAAAAAGAACCTTCAGGGAGGGCATAAATAGTAACCAGGTCTGAGACGTGAGGATACACACGTATCAGCTACAGGAAGGCAGCAGAACCTGGGGAAGAGAGGTTACCTGGTCAGGAAAAGGAAAAAGTGGGATCCAAAAGGCTGAGCATAAGACAACTGATTCCCTGTAAGGTCCTGGGGCAGCAGGTATCCCAGAGCTACTTGAGAAGAGGATAGGGCAGCTCAATAGCTCAGCCCTATCAACGAGGAACTGGTTTCCTGAGGAAACTGAGAAAGGAAAAAGTGTCCATTTTCCTAATGTGAAAAGGATGAATCTGTCCCTGGGGAAAAGCAGAAAGGCAGAGCCTAGTCCCAGGCCTTAGGGTGGTCGCGAGGGTCTTACCTACAGAGGCCATAAGTGCAAAGTTCTCCAGCATCACGTTGCAGTATAAGAGTTTCTGAGCTTCATCAAGGAGACTCCATTCCTCCCAGGAGAAGTACACGGCCACATCCTCAAAGGTCACATTGCTCTGCCAGGATGAGGACAGGTGAAGCCACAGACAGCCTCTCTCCAGAGAACTGCCAATCAATCTTTCTATATATCCACCCCATACTCATAACTGCTCTCAAGCTCAACTCAAAAGAAATATCAGACCCTAGTGCCATTTGTGCCGGCTCTCTCCTTATGACCCCATTATTCACAATGTCCAATGCTCAGCAAAAACAAGCAGGTGGGAAGACAGATGTCATTTAAGCCTCACAGGCAGGGCACCACCTAATCCAGCCAGGAAATTGCCAAGAAGTCCCCTAGATAGTCCATCTCAAACACAACCAAACTTGGTTCATCCTTAAGTCTCCAATCCCAGAGCCAGGAGGGCATCAGTTCATATTCCCTTCCCGTGTGCCCATCATTGTTTAGACTGTACTTCTCTCATATCTCTGGATCTCACAGGTACTGCAACTTACAAAGATCTCGTCCTTGCTTCCCCACAAGATACTCACCACATGGGCTTGAGAGAGTGGCAAGTTCAAACAGGATTCAGTACTTCCCCAGACCTCTGCTGGCTCCCGCAGCCAGGAACAGCACAATACCCTATGAAAGCCTTACCTCCTGGCTGTTTCTTGTATCAAACTCAGCCATGCAGAATGATATGCAGAATGTGGATATCGCCCCATCCCGCCTCCCCAGGGACTGTGCCAGATGTCATTTTCCCCTAAGCTAATCTAGCCTGGTGAGTCCATAGAACTGTGAATAAGAACCAGCCCTGGCCTCAATGTGATTTTCCCTCAATAATTTCTATGCCTCTGTATCAGTATGACATCTGTTCTTCCCTCAGAATCCTTAGCCACCTGCCAGACCATCCTTTTCCATATCTGCCTTTCATGCTCAGTTCTTTCCCTCCAATGTGCTTGTGATGCCTGCCACCCCCAACCAGGTGACCAAGCAAAGACTGGGTCCAGTCCTTGGCCCTACCCTCCCTTTCTTAGCCAACTAAAAACATTACCATCATGACTGGAAAATTCCTTCTTCTAAATGTGACCCATAGCACCACTTCGGTCCACAAACTGTCCACCACCTTTTGGATGTCTCTACCCTGAACCACTCCCTAAAGTTCCAAACTTTTGTGCCCAGCTGTCCGCTCAATGTCTCAGTATTCTCTAAAATATCTCACTCTTTACATGGCTAAAACAAACTCTGACATACCTGATGAAAATTATTTCTACTACTAACTTCCCCTTCCTTCCTTCTTTCCTTCCAAAACCTTGGGACATTCCCTGATTTGTACCTTTTTCTCTCTCACCCTCAACATTAGAAAATCAATCCATCAAGCTCTACTTAAAAACAGAACTGGAATCTAGCCACTTTTCTCATTTTCCCATCCCCCGCCCTTTTTTTTTTTTTTTTTT